>CABHPQ010168142.1:24943-47699 GCA_902168405.1 Peromyscus aztecus | reverse complement strand
GGAAAGAAAGAAAGGAAGGAAGGAAGGAAGGAAGGAAGGAAGGAAGGAAGGAAAGAAGGAAGGCACAAACAAACAAACAAAGAGGAAAGTGAGGAAGACAGGGAAGATGAGGAGGAAGGAGAAACAAGAGGAGGAGGAAAGAGAAAGAACTGTCAATATTGCTTCCTATCCCAAGTAGGCATCTTAGTTAAATGACTTTTTTTGAATGTCTGCTTTGCTTTGTTATTTTTATTTCATTTTGTGACAGGGTCTTGCTAGGTAGCCCAGGCTAGCCTGGAATTTACTATGTAGGTCAGGCTGGCCTCAACTCATGATCCCCCTGTTTCAGCTCTCCTAGGGTTGGGATTACAGGTGTGTGGCACCACATCTTATGTAATATTCTGTATGTCCTTCACACAAGTGTGTTCTCCTCCTGGGTCTGATTATCTTCCTCACTGAGGATTATTTTCCTTGTGATTCTCAAGTTGTTTTCAGACTTATTTTTAACCAAGGAAAAGGCAAGTTTCAAAGTGAGATAGATAGCACATCCTTACCTTGAAGCTAAAAGTATGTATGCTGAAGAACCCAACTTGAGATTTTACAGACATGGTCCCAAAGTCTTTTCAAGCAAAAGCTGTGTACAAAATCCTTGCTAAGCTAAATTCACCTTGTCCTGTTGTTAAAAATAAGATCAAATAATCTTTTCCCAGTTTTCTATAGTAAAAGAATTATCCTAGCCGGGCAGTGGTGGCGCACGCCTTTAATCCCAGCACTCGGGAGGCAGAGGCAGGCGGATCTCTGTGAGTTCGAGGCCAGTCTGGGCTACCAAGTGAGCTCCAGGAAAGGCACAAAGCTACACAGAGAAACCCTGTCTCGAAAAACCAAAAAAAAAAAAAAAAAGAATTATCCTAAATCCTTTCAGATTCCAGAGCTAGGCCAGTAACTGTTCTTCCATATCTGAGTTTTCAAAGTTGCACACAGTCACTAATCACATGACTTCAACAGAAGGGTCTTTACCAGGGCCCTTAGTTGCTGCAACATGAAAGTGTCCCAGGTGTCGGGAGCTCACTGAAGGGAATGATCTTGCCCTTCTCACTTTATATGGGAAATGAACAGCTACAGGGGATGGACGGCCACAGGGATGCTTCTGGTACTCTGGGAAAGAAAGGGTATGTGATCTGAAACCTTTGGAGGAACAAAAGATTTCCCCACACAACAGGTGTCTTGGTGGCAGCCATGAGTACCCTGCAGCTATGTAAGGGACATCTCTAGGGCCCAAGAGTTTGAAGGACCCATAAACTCTAATGAACGGTGGTTCAGTGTTGTTACCAAAAAAAATATATTGGTGGACCAAAGGTCAAAGTGCACACGACTCAGCATGTGATCATGTCTGGCACACAATAACTGAGCGTATCGCTCTGAACAGTGTTCTTAAAAAAAAAAAAAAAAAAAAAAGGTAAAAAGAAGTTGAAGAACACATAGACCCTTATCTAAGAGAATGCGAAGGAAGCAATGAATGGGGTCGGTTGTCAGATGTCACCATCTGCTTGCTCTCTGCGACCTTCTACCTCTGAAAACTGAATTCATAAGAGCAGACATCAAAAACAAAACAGGCTGACCACAGCCTTAAATGCGTTCAGAACTTTATCTTACGATAGCCCAAAACTGAGTTCATACTTAAACTGCTGTTTCCCTTTCGTTATGGGGATGCTGTGGTGTGCGAAAGCGCCTTTAACGGGCCACACTGTTTATTAGTTCTGCCTCCCAGAGATGTCAATGGCCAGGTGAGGGCCTCGCTCAAATCCCTCACCCCCTACCCCACCACCACCGTGTGCCAGAGAGTTCCAGGAGTCAGCACCTTATCTGGCCTTCTGAGTGCAGCATCCAGCCGAAAGCCAGCTCTCTGCCAGCGCTCTGGCCAGATAAGCCTCCTGTCAGAGGGAAAATTTATTTGGGTTTGGACTGTGGCTACCACATTTAAGGTGATTGTTATGGCTAGGAAGGATCTGGAATCAATGTGCTGGGCAAGGCTCTTGTTTTCTCCAACCATAAAACTTAAAGGAGATTTTAATCAGTATCCACTGACAAGGCCCTCCCCCCCCCCCAAGCTAACAGGGCCGGATCAGGGTGGTATCAGGATGGCCAGAGGTCAGCACTCCGAATGAAGAACAAACAGCTATTTTGTCTCCACCTAAGATGATAATGAATCAAACAAAGGAGGACAACGCCCAACCACAAGGCCTGTACACCTTCTGGTCTGTGTGTAGATAACTTGAGGTGTAATCCCCCCTATGGATATCCACCCATAGGAAACAGGTCCAAATTTCCCTTGCTAAAAATGCTAAAAATGATAAGGAATGTCAAGCTAAGCCATGAACAGGAAGCCATAATTTGAGAGTTTATATATTGGCAAACCTACACCTAACCTCACACACCATGGAGCAAAGTCATCCAGTGACCACGGTGTCTTGCAAAATTGTCAAGCCGAGAAAGCACAATGCAAGGAAACAACTCCTGAGAGCACCGGCTTCTTTCTGGACCTTGTTGACCAGAAAGACTGACGAGGACCAGTTAATTAAGACAAAAATGTCACCCTGCTCCTTTTTCTTTTCCTGTCCCAATGGAGTGACTTGTTCCCCACAGACTGACGTGCCACAAAACTTACACACAACATTGGTCCTCCCCTTAAATGGTTTGGTTTTGTGCAAGAAGCTTTCATGCTATAGTTAGTTACATAATCAAGAAGGTCCAGGCACGATGGCACCAGATCTAGGGAGCCAGTCCGTCTACTTAGTGAGATATGGGACTGCTAGGACTAAACAGAGACTGCCTCGAAACCAAACCAGAATCAAGAGAGAAGCCATCTGAATACAGTAGAGGGGCTGAACCTCTAAGATTGGAATCATTCACCCCAAAAGACACAGCTCTAAGGTAATAGTCTTCATTATCCTCTGAATACTGTTTGAACATAGACAAGAAGGCACAGGCCTTCAGTCTCAGGATCTGGGAGGTGAGGCAGGTGGGGGAGCTGAGGCCAGCCTGAGCCACATAGTGAATTCCAGGCCAGCCAAGACACAAAGACCCTGTGGAAAGGGAAGGAAGGGAGGGAGGGAGGATAAATGGGGGAGGAGGGAAGGAGACTGGGAGAAAGGAGAAGATAGAAAGAAAACCAAGTAGCTCACGGCAGTGAGATTCTTTCTCTTAACTCCCCATCTACTTTAGGAAGCCTGGAAAGTTGAGGCCAGCTCCACAGTCTAACCTCATGGCGTATTCTACAAAGATGCCAATTTGGTATGTAAAGTCCCCAATTCCAACCTAGCATCTGTGTGCACTGGCCTGGGATGAGACTCACACTGTGCCTAAGACTGCCCAGAGATCTACTTCAGCCCTCCTTCCACCTGCACACATACATACAAAGAAACTGGCCACATACACTCTAGTACAAGAGTCAATAGTGCAAAGACTGCCAAAGTACAAAAACTACCCTTGTGTCACACACATTTCTGGGCACTCATTTATAACATATACCACATTTAGTGGCACCGTTCCAGTGTAGAAGGACTGTGGAGCTACGTGGTGTCAGTTCCTGGTCCTGTCTATCCTGTCTCATCCCCATGATTGTTCCCAGTAGCCAACTGTACCTCCGAATCGTAAAAGTGGCCACAATCCAAGAGTGTGGTTTATCCCAGCTGCTAGGAGGCCAAGTCAGCATGTGGACCAGGTAGTCCACAGAGCACTGCCTTCATCCCAGCATTCTATTCTTTTCCTTTCTATCTACCCTGTGCGATCCTACTCGACATTTAAATACTGAAATCCACCTTCTTAGGTCTGAGTTTAAACAAAAGACAAATGCAGTGCCATGCACCTGTAACCCCAGCCCTCAGGAGACTTGGGCAGGGGACCTTGAGTTGAGGACAGCTTAGACTACATAGCAAGACCGTGTTGAGAGGTAGGGGGAGGGGAGAGAGAGAGAATGGCAAGTTAAATCAAAATTCTTACAGCCCTTCAATTGTGTCAGACTATCATGTATAATGAATATAGACATAATGTACTAATACCGCTGGCCATGGAGGCACATGCCTGTAACTCCATTACTCTGAAAGAGATCTATACAGTGCATTCCAGGCTAGCTTGGGCTACATAGAAAACTGATGTCTCAAAAACCCGAACTAATATAAAAAAAAAATCACTGTTACTTTATACCATAAATATCAAGGCACTCTAGATGGAGCTATGTAATAAAACTCCTGATCTTGTAGAAGTCTCACCCTGTTTGAGGGGATGGAATAACAGACAACATAAATGCTATCCAGAATATTACAAAATAATAACTCAAGAACCGTTATGTATATACCAAAATGTTGGTGGCTGCGGACATTGACAAGAATCCTCCCGAAGTTGGATCGTTTGCAGGCCAGCAGGGCTATATAGGGATAGCATATCTCAAAAAAAAAAAAAAGAAAAAAGCAGGAGTCCTTAAGGACAACTGTGTGTGGCTTTGTTGTGACATGAATAGAGGATTTGGGCAACAACTAACTGTGATCTTAAAATTGTTATAAAGGTGGGAGATATTTATAAAGTTCTTGTTTGATGGAGACTAAATTTAAAAGATTTTTTCCCCTCTTTTTCCTCAAATTTCAGGACCCAGAATCCTGGCTCCGTGTGAGAATGCTAAGCAGGTACAACTGTACTGGGATATGTGTGCCAGGGTCACTTGAACAAGGCTCATTGGGCATCGGATTGTGAACAGAGGCTACAGGACAGTGTGTTCTTCCTGAGAGCCCTCACAGTCCAGCGTGACTTCAACTGTCTTCCTGACCCCTTCCAACGGCGGCCTCAGTTGGAGTTTCCGCAGCTAGGCATATAAAGAAAAAGTGTTTAAATTCTGGAAAGAAAGTCAATAGAAATGAACCATCAGGGACCAAGCAGGCGCGGTTGTCGGCAGACCAAATACCTCCTCTGACCAGCAAGAAAGCCTCCATTGTAACAGGGATTTTACCCTTTCTTTAGCATTCCTAAGTCACAAAGAGAGGGCTGCAAACCCACGATAATTAGCGATAGTTTTACTCGCACCAGAATCATTCCTGTCTGGCGCTCAATAAAATGAAATAATCTTTTTCACTTCCCTGAAAATGGCCACTATTTTCGAGCAACCGAAAGTCACTGCGGTATATTAAATGAATGACCCATAATTGGGGCATTGTTCTGATGTTTATCTAAGACTCTGCATGAGTGGTTTTGCTTGATGCTAATCCCATTACAAGTAAAATGGACTGCAGTTTTCAGTCTTTCTGTTCCTTTAAAAGAAGAAATGGACAAGCTGTTTAATATCAGGTGCCATTTTACAGATGACCAGATTGAGTAATAAAGTAACTGGAGGGGAGGGGTGGGGGGTGAGCCTGTGCTATACCTATTTCAAAGCTTTTAACATAGGTAGAAATACTCCTCAAGGTGTAGAATAACCAACAGTACATGAAAATACAGCAGGCAAAAAGGCCAGATGCATTAAGCATCTCTTATGTCATAGGAAATTTATGTGAGGGGGTGGCGCAGGAGGCCTGGCCTCAAACTCAGGAGTCCGCCTGCCTCACTCAGCCTCCCAAGTTCTGGGATTACAAACATGCGTCACCAATGCCTATCTCACACTTTGAGGTCATAGATGATCCATTTATTGGGCCCTTAATCCTTCTGCCTTTCTCCCATCCATTCTCTACCTCCACCACCACCACCCCCCCATCTCCACCTCCCTAAGAAGACTCCAGCACATCATTCTTTGTTCTGGAAAGGAATTCCTGGAATGGACACAAGGTGTTCTATCTTGGAGGGCAATGTCTTGGCTTTAGAAACTTGAAAGAGTAAGGATCATAACATAGAGGTCTGGTCTCACTGGCAGAGCTACAAATAATAGAGCCAAGCTTCTTGGTCTTCAAATATTAGGGAAATAAATTATCTGGAGTTTTTCTACATCCATTATTGTCTGAGTTATCTCTAAGTATCTGACAGATCATGACCCATTTCTGATACAAACTTATCTCTGAGAAAAGGGAAACGTAAGTCATAATCATAATCTTGTTTTGTGTTTGTCCACGAGCAATGACTTCTGAGCAGATTAATTACAGAAGCAAGAGAAAATGTGCCTGGCTTCTGGTTAAGTCTCACTTAACCCTTGACCACACAGGAACACTAAAGCTGCTGCATGTCCGAGCTGATGCTTAAAACAGCTAAGCATCACTGATGAAATGGATCTCAGCAATGATTATCACTACCCACTAACATAGACAGCTTGGCACAGCACGCTGTACAGAGGATTATTGCTTTGATGCGACATCCCCTTCTAGAAGGTCCATACATCTGTTCTGTCTGAGTCATTTGCAGCTGGAGCAGCAAGAGGGTGGTCTTGCTCCCGAAGACCTTTGACAATGTCTGAAGACATTGAGTTGTCACATGAGCACGTGCTACTTACTGGCATCTAGTAGACAGACATAACCTACAATACACAAAGGAGTCTTGAGTTCTCAGATGCCATTGGTGCCAGAGTGACAACTTTAGATCTAGCTAATTTCCAGGAGATCCAGGAGACAGAAAAAAACATGAAGGACAAAGAATGCAACCAACAGAATCCAGACTGGAACATTCTAAAACTACTGACATGACTTGCCCTCTTCTTCCTCCTCCTCCCCTCCCCTTCTCCCACCCCATCCTCCTTTTGAGTTTTTATTTATTTGTTTATTTGTTTGTTTGTTTATGTGTATGAGCATTTGCCTGAACTTTAAAATAAGTCTTCCACAGTAAAAAGCCATAAAGAATAACTTATAAAATACAAACTATCAACTAGTATGCTAGCACATGCCTTTAATCCCAGTACTCAGGAGGCAGAGTCAGTGAGACCTGGTCATTGCAAAACTCCTTAAATAAGGGAGATTTTCTTAAGGCCTTATGTGCACTGAAGAGAACCTGACATGTCTCATTCCAGAGGCAGGGATCTAGACTATGAATCTCTCTCCTCACCTTACCAAGCACTTGCACTGAAAGAACATCTATTTCAACGAGTGTTTCAGGTCTGGTGGGATGGCTCAGTAAATAAAGTCACTGGTCACCAGGCCAAAGACTTGAGTTCAATCACCAGAACCCACATGGGGAGCCCCATGTGCATGTAAATGTATGTATATATACAGACACACTTAATTAATTAATCTAAAAGCTCAGTCCCTTCCTCTTCTCTTTCTCACTGTGGCTACTTGCATGCTCGTATCCCACCCAGTTCCCCCTCCCCCCAAAGATCCAAAGCAAGTTGTACTAGTAACATTGGCCTTGGCTGGAGTTTACTCACATGGAAACACTCCAAAGACTGCCTCGTCTGCCTTTTCCTCTCTCAAAGTAGCACTCCTTCAGCCGCAGTACATTTGGAATAAAGCTTCATTTTTACACATTTGTAAATAAGGGATAAAGAAAGACACAGCCTGTGGTCTGTTGGTACAAGCTTCTGGTGTTCTCTTTGTGAATGATGGGCCTTTCTCCTTCTGGTAGTGGCCAGACTCTGAGCATGGCAGTCTATACCCTTTGACGATTTAGTTCCTATATTTGCAAGAAGGCATGATGCCTGACCTGCTGTCCTAGTACTGGAATTTATAATGCTCTGAAATCACAGCGTGCCATAATATACCATTTACCACCGTTGTGTGGTGGTAAAGGACCTAATGTTTGCTTCACAAAGTAGCAAGTCCTTGATTCATGAACACACACACCCACATCCTACCAATTCTAAAATAACCAGTGTCCAGTCAATTATCTGCATAACATCCAAAATGAAAGGAAACAGAAATGGCATTCCTGGTCCTCTTGCCTCCAGGATCGGGTTACAGAGGTGCACCACCACACCTGGTGTATGCATGGCCGGGGATCCACTCTAGGTCACGATACATGCCAGACAAACACTTAGCCAACCAAGTTACATCCCCAGCCCTAACGTCCGTGTTCCCATATAGGGTCTCACTGTGTAACCCTGGCCAGCCTAGAACTTGCTATGGTGACTTGGTGGCCGGCCTGCTTGCCTCTACTCCCGATCACACTCAGCACCTGACAGTTTTATATAAATTTCAAGGGAGACAGGTTCCTCTTTGCTTATTTCATAGTGTACAATACAGCAGTTTCTATTTTGACTGTTGTTATTTATACACTATACAGAGAATACTGATATATATGCCTTACTTTGTGGCAAACAGTTACAACCCAATCTAGCTAACATTATACAGAAATACATTTTCAAAACATAACTATTTTCCAGAGTAATCTGGAATATAGTCAACCAAAAGGAGAAAAATTGAAAAATTTTACCTAGAAACGTAATCAAGGCAATGTAATAAAACCATAGATTTTTTGACCAAAATGAATTTTGTACTCTATTAGTCAATGCGCTTTGGGAATTCTGTTAATTTTTTTAAGTTTCTTACTTCAAAAACTTGACAGGCTGAGTAAGGCAGGACAAACAGAAAGTCTTAAAAATAGACTTGCTGTCAGACCATCACCCCTAATCCACAGAAGAATCTGCCAAGAGATTTCAACAACAAGAGGCGTATTGTAGGCATTTCTGTCCATCAACAAATCTAGCAAGTTGATTAAAATGCCAAAGGCGAAACTGAACACTGCACAGAGGCTGGGGCGGACTCACGGCAGTTTCTCTCGTCAGATCCATCGGAGCAGTCGCTGACGTGGTCGCACCTGTACTCGCTCGGAACACACTGCCCATCGGAGCATGTCATCTGCTGACTTGAGCATGTGGTCCCAGCTGGGAAGAAGAAAAGAGAACATTATTACCAAATGCAGGCTGGCCCATTGGTGGTTGCCAAACATGACTGATGATAGTTAAGGAAAAAAAACAAGCAGAGAACATATAGTGGATGCACACTTCACAGTGACAATGTATAAAAGCAAAGGTCTTACACTGTGAAGTGCAGACAGTTCTGTTAGTTAACATGTGGTGAGTGCAATATGCGTTTAAAAGGTATATATGACAGAGGGCAAATAAGATACGGGCACTAAGCAAAGACAGGTAAGTACAGAGGTAGAATGATAATTCAGTGGTTAAGAGCACTTGTTGCTCTTGGGGAGGACCCAGGGATCAATTCCCAGCACCCACATCGTAGCTCACAACCACCAATGATTCCTGTTCTACAAGATCCATCACCCTCTTCTGGCCTCCTCAGGCTCCTACATAAATTCAGGTAAACACACACACACACACACACACACACTAAATTAATGAATACATAAATAAATCTTTAAAAAGGAAAACGACAGGCATGGCTCACAGACACACAGAAATTGTGGCATTAGTGTCACAGGAAGGAGTGGTAGCATTTGCCTATACCTCCAGAACCTGAGAAGGCAAAGTAGAGAGGCAAGAGGGTCAGAGTTCCAGGCCAGCCTCGGCTACTTTACAGGGAGAGGGAATGGCAATAACACCTTCCTCTCATATAGAAGAATAGACTGAGACACTTTACACACGCAGCTGGGGGCAAATAAATAACTGACCCAGATGAACAAAAGACCAACAGTGAGCATCCAAGCCACATGCTGGGAAGGCTGGGACAAGGGACCAGAAAGGAAATGACATGGAAGCGAAAGCATCAGTATCTTCTCGGAGGCCACTGAAGATCATATCGTGGCTGGCAAACAGTTTATTGGATATTTAGTTTTGTTATTTTTTTTTAGACAGGATCTCACTCTGTCACCCTGGTTGGCCTGGAACTCATTACTTAGCCCAAATGGCCTCAAATCCAGGCCCCCAGTCTAAGCGGGCCTTTGCAGCAGGGTCAGGCTGCACCTCACTCACTCGGCACTCAGATAAAAAGCACTCTGTGAATGGGAAAGTAGCACTAAGCCTTAGAAAGGTACCGAGGCATATGACCATACCGCGCCTCACCATACCAGGGGCTGGTGACCGAGCATGAGCAGTGAAGGAAGGAGAGAGGAGAAGCAATAGCTTCTATGTTCCCAGCACAGGTTCCAGAGGGACTCTGATCTCTTACACCTGTCAACGGTAGCTCTCCTGCTCCTCACAGAAATCTAGTTCCATAAAGGGCAGGCAGAGGATCTGGCGCCTAAGCATAGACTTGAGTTATCAGCCCACGGAGCTAAGAGTGGCAGGACCATCCTGAGATGGGACTCGCTGTTACTATTTTAATTTTGGCTATACTTCAAATTAAAGCCTGGGAAGCTAACCAGTTCCAAGCCTCAGGGGTCTAAGTCTGTAGTTAGCCACATCGTGTATGACCCAGCCTCTGAATGAGATTACCAGCGTATTTCCAGATAGTCTAAGACCCAGCCCAGTGTTGAAGAATCGGTATCACCTGTCTCTAAGAGGCTAGACTTCAGGGGTCAAAGAACCGGAAGAAAACCCCGGCATCAACACTTACGGCAATTCTGACGTTCATCCGCGCCATCTGAACAGTCCTGGTCCTGGTCACACACCCAGGAGTGGGGGATGCAGGTCTGCTCAGCAGGACACAGGAAAAAGCCGGATCTGCAGGTACGGGGAGCTGAAACAAAACAAGAGGGCATATGCTGACAGACCTCTGCCCCATAGTATAGCAGCAGTGCTTGAGGAGACCTATGTCAACACAGTTGAGAGTAATTAGTCAATAACCATTAGAGAAGCCTGCCCGAGTTCACTGTCACATCATCAATGGCATCCAAACAGGTGATCCCAAACAATGTATAACAGAGGATAAAAGCAAACATACATACACACAGATCTAAGACAAAATTATCAAAATCCTATTTATGTTAAAAAAAATTAACTAGTGTTTTTGTTACATTTCTAACATCCAATAGTAAAGTGTCATAATAAATGGAAAATACATGAAATGTGACGCGTGAACTGTGAAGAGAGAACCAAGTGTGAAATAATTATTTCCACATTTACTTGTTTTAGGAATTTGTGACTTCTTAGTCTTAATGTATGCATCCTAAAAACGAAGTAAATGACGTGTGTCTAAGAGCCATGTGATGCCAGCTGTCACTGTCACAGGCACTGTGGGTGTTGTCATAGGGTGCCACTGTCCATGTTTGCTTACATCCTAGACTAACCGTGCATTCTGCCCATCACTTAAAAACAGGAGTCAGAGTGTATTACTACAGAATCATATATGTGACAGAGATTCACAAAATCATATTCTGCTCCTTGGAGGGATGATTCAGAAAATAAGAGCATCAGCACCACCCCGGGACTAGTGGGAATGCAAAACTAGCAGGCTCTACCTCAACACGGAATGAAACCTCGCAGTTTTACCAGCTCCCAGGTGAGCAGTTTGCGCAGGAAAGTGTGAGGAGCCTCTAACCCTTGCTCTTCCTTCCTCCCATTTCCAAATGCCTCACTGAAGTGCCGCTGCCCGACTGCGCCCGCCGTGGAGGGGCCCGTTCAAAACAACACTCATGTTGCCGCCTGTTTTCCTGCCTGTCAAAAAGCAGCCACTGACTCATCACCTCTGACAAGTCCGGGAGAGCACAGGACTTGGGGGCGGTGACTTGGGAGCTGTGACTGTGACACAACTACTCTGAGGTTATTTCTTGATCTGAAATCTACTCGGAATAATGCTGAGGGATATTTACATAAGGAAATGTGTGTGAAAATGATTTCTAAAAGTAGATCTAAATAACTAAAATTAATTTCAGGTTTTATCTAGATTTTTAAGTAACTGTTGTATGTTCTGTGTGGTAACTCACAAGTTGCTCTACAGCTTTTTACATATAAACAGACGCTCCCCCTGAATTATAAACCACAGTAGTTCACATACAGCTTTTGATTTACAAAATTTCCCAGGAGACTAACCAGCAAACCTTAATTTTCAAGCTTCAGAAAACCAAGTACAAACCCCTTCTCAGTGAAGGTCGCAGGCTCACCGCAAGGAACTGATGTAAACTGAGCCCCTCCCTCCAAAGGGAGCAAGCCGTACTACCGCTAACGCCAGTTCACAAGCCCTAGCCCAGCCCTGGGTCTACCAAAGCATGACCCTTCTCTCTGTCACAGCTGACATCATACAGCACTTATTTATGTCACTCAAAACAGAGCCAGGTCTGGCTCTTCTTCCTCACTTACGACAGCCAATTTCGTCTGTGTCATCCAAACAGTCTCTGGTCCCATCACACCTCCAGGCGGCAGGGATACAGTGTCCGTTGCCACAGCGAAAATTCCCACTGCCACATTCTGTAATAAGCAAGGAAGAGGCATTTTAATAACAACAACGAAAACCCTTAACATACTTCATGCGGCAAGGGGGGGGTGGGGGGGGGGGGGAAACTGGGAGGAGTAGAGGGAGAGGAAACTAATCAGAATGTGAGAAAAATATTTTTCAATAAAAGAAAAATAAGATACTTCATGAAAGAAATACAAGTTAGGGATGAAATGAAAAAAATATTCAACTATTTAGTAGCAAAAGAATGCAAATTATGTGTAAAATTAGGAAAGCAATTTCACACTGATAACATAAAAGACATTTGTTTGGACGTCTGCAAGAAGGATATTTTCATCCACAGTTGATTAGCCTACACCTTGGCATGACCTGTCCAGGAAGCGATTTGACAGCATGCACCTTCCTCTATCAAAATGTTTACTGTGCCAGGTCTGGTGGCACATGCCTTTAATCCGAGCACTCAGGTCAGGAGAGAAATTTGGGACTTTCACATCTACATCTCCTTTTCCTAAGGAACTGATCAAAGAACAAAATATTGATCAAGATTTGAAATATTTCCCTCACATTATTTATAATAAACTACAACACTCCTATCCAATAACAAGGTAGTACTTTCTTATATCTCTGTCTTGGTATATTAGGAATCTGTGGAAATGGCTAGGAAGAAACAAAGACTCAGAGGCAAACGCTAACCAGGAGGTTAACATGGCTATTCCACTGTCTGCTCAGCTGCAATGTTTTAATCCCCTTCCTTGTACCTCTTAACTATTAAACCATATGTAGGGAGTTTAAATTCAGACCAACTTTGGCTGCTCTGTTCAAACACTAATGTGTGCGGTGTCAAGTCTACAAAACAGATTTTCTACAACTGAAGTGCACAAACCTGGCCCCAAAGATTAGCACACCCCAAGTGGCAGTGAGGTTGGAAAGGGGTTGTGACTTAAGAATAGAAAATATTCTTCAAAGAGGGCAGCCAACACAAGCCCAACTTGAAAAACATTCAAATTTATTTCAAACCCAAGAAATAGGAGTATTTTTTCAAAGTTGGAAAAAATAATTGTATTTTCCTTCTATATTTAAGCAATCATGCTAAATCAGAAAATTCAGGTTTCTGGGTATAATTAACCCCACCTTAGCTAAATATACAGATCAATTACCTACTCCTAGAATAAATAAACAAGATGTTATCCTGACTTGTGTAAATGCAGGCGTATCAACAGCGAGACATAAACAGAGCTAAGTGATCTATTCCTAGGGAATATAGGCTACTTTGTTCATGGAATGTTCAAATCTGATTGTCTGGTAGTGACACCCTGATTTATAATGTATGCTGCAAATGGTCAGAAACTTCCCTTGGCTAGATGGTGGTACCGAGTGGTACAGGAGTACGTACACCCAAATACCTTCTATAGACTAATGCATGGTGGTGGTTGGTGGTGCGGGCCTGGGGTTGGTGGTGAGGTCTCTTATCAACTACCTTTAAAACACAACAACCTCCCTTGCAAAAATGCCCCTAAGGAATGTACAAATTCACTCTGGAATCCCAGAACTTCTCATTGGATTTTGTTCTACAAAGCAATATTTCCCTGGGAGATTAGGGGCTTTGGAGGTTCAGCTGTTAACACAACATATATTAAATCACTTTTATCAATCAGGTCTATTGTTAATAATCCAACATAATACATTTATGAGCTTAATATGTTTGTGTCTCATAATAGCTAATCACTCCTGACTGAAAAACCATAGCCACTGTAAAGGACAATCTAGTCAGAGTTTTCTATTGTTGCAGAAAGAAAATTCTTAGGGCAGCATATTACCGGTTTTGAAAATTGATAATTTTCATAATTGATAATATTTAAGTCATTTTTAATGTCAAGTCAATTGAAGTTTGTTTTTATTTTAATTTTGCTAAAATGCCAATGTACAATACCATAAAATATTACAAAATAGACACAAAAATTACTTTTGAAACTTCAAAGCCAATTATTTAAAATTTTAAATTTTAAATTGAAACCAATAGGAAATGTTGCATTTTAAACTATAGGTCATGATTTCCAGTTTATCTTCCAATTGCTATATTATCTAAAGTAAAAACCAATTTATTCAATTTATCAGCATTTCCAAGATAATTCATTTGTCAAATTCATCTTTTCAGTGGGAACTTCATGTCTGCTATAACTCTCAGATGACCATTGTTTGAAAATATCTCCCCCAGAAAAAACAAACAGATACTTTATCATTGCTGTGTGGTCTCTCAGAAGCCAGTGTTGTTTAAAAACAGATTGTTCATGGAAAGGTCTAGATTAGGGCTTGATTACAATTGCAGGTGCCACCAATTTCAATGTCTGTTGTTTTTTTTTACGTGTATTGTACTAATGAACCAGCCTTAACTCACAAGCCCTGCAAAGATGCCTATTGATCTTTATAGCAACTTTGAGACATACCATGTTGCAAATTGAAGTCCAGAGCTTCAATAGCTTGCTTAGCATTCAGCAGCAAATAATGTAAAGGAACTCCTTGAACCTGTTGGTTCCACACCAGCAAACAAGTCCCGCTAAGCACTGTTCTGTGTTCCCTTTTGTACGCATCGAATTATTCCAAACTCAAAAATGAACGTGGGCTTTTCATTTATTTTCTAAACTTGCTATCTATCATTGAGTTCATGACTCAGAGTGGTGTAGACTCCACAGAACTCATGCATTGTTGGGAAAGGAAGTGTGCTCTACTTTTGAAACTAATATTGCACTAAGAGTTTGGGAATTTTGCAGCATTCAGAAACAAAGGTAAATTCAAAAGAAATCTGGAAATTTAAATCAAACATGGAGATGGATTTTACCACTTTAGAGCCCAAAGGTATTGGTGTAAGAAAAGACAAGCATTCTTCACAAGTAGTTGAATCCAAAGCTTCCAGGCCTAAGTGTTGGACTAAGAAAATGTTTAAGATAAGAAGAACTGGAGTAGCAGATAGTGTCCAGAGGAAGTAAGTAATTGTTTTCCCGGGCAGGGGACAGCCACTAGATTGAGAAGGTCATTCATCATATCATAAGGTCATATCATTTACAGTCTCTAGCAAGGCTCTGAGCACTGTGGGCTAACAAAGGAACACTCGTTAGGAAATCAGTAACAGAGCAAACAATGAATGGGAATATATCATCTTACATTTTTAGAAAAATGAATCCAGGTATGGTGGGACATGCCTGTAATCCCAGCACCCAGGAGGCTGAGGCAGGAGGAGCTCTTGGATGAAAAAGCAAAACCATGTCTCATGAAAACTGCACCATGTAGTGAGTGCCAGGCTAGCCTGGGCCACTTAGTGAAAGTCCAAAGAAAGTGAAAAGAAAATAAATGGACTAATTTGAAAGAAATAAAGACTGTGAAGAGGTTGAGGTTTTTTTAAAGATTATTTGTGTATCTGTTTGCTTACATGAGTGTATGTACAGCATGTGCATGTAGGAATCTGCAAATATGCAGGTCTTCAGAGCTAGAGTAACAGGCAATTGTGAGCCACCTTATGGGAACCAAAGTCCTCTGCAGGAGCAGTGTGTATTCTTAACTGCTAAGCCATCTCTCCCTAGGAATAAATTTTTTTTTTTTTTTGGTTTTTCGAGACAGGGTTTCTCTGTGTAGCTTTGCGCCTTTCCTGGAGCTCACTTGGTAGCCCAGGCTGGCCTCGAACTCACAGAGATCCGCCTGGCTCTGCCTCCCGAGTGCTGGGATTAAAGGCGTGCGCCACCAATGCCCAGCAGAATAAATTTTTTTTAAAGAGAAAGCAATGTATCATTATAATAACCTCTTCATTCTTTTTTTTCTAATTCTATGGGTTGTGCGTGCGTGCGTGTATGCACACACTCACATGCACGAAGATGCCTGGAAGCCAGAGGCACTGGTTCCCTGGAAGATACATGGTTGTGTACCATTCATCACGGGTGCCAAGAAGCAATACACAAGCTGAGCCACCTGCCCAGTTCTTGATTCTAATATTTTAGATTACATTAAAATTACTCTTCACATGATAATGAATTCATTGGTTTGGGGACTTTATTCATAAATATTTGACATCTGCAAATGTCCTGTTAACATATTGAGCCTAATAGTTTATAGACTAGATTAAGGGTACAAGAGAATTTCAGGTCCCATTCAGTGTGCTGTTATGAAAACCAAGCAGTTAAAATGCTTCACAGAAAGTGAGGGCGTGATCTTGCTTCAGTTTCATTAGTGAGCATTACCAACCAGTCACCATTAGGCTGGGCAGGATCATCTGTATGATTTGTTACCTTGGCTGTCATTGAAACAGCATTAAGTTATAAACAGATAACCCTAAATCTCCAAAGGAGACTGACCTTTTATGTAGGTCAGAGGTGGAAATTATACCAAACCATTACTCATTATAAACATTAGAGCCACGTCCATCAGTGTCAAGGGATTTGAAATGAAGTACAGAAAATGTGAAGAAAAAATTATGGATGAATTAAGGAATTGTTTTGAGTTTAGTGAAGGAGGAATAGTGCTGTGATTTATTTAGTTGCACACATTTTGAAATCAGACACAGGAACTTCCTTCCCTAGGGGACCAAGTGTTTGGAAGGAAAAGCACGTGTTAAGAGGATCTAGGCGATGGGGAGAGGATTGGGGACAGAAATTACTCCACAGTGTTGACTTCAGACAAAGTCCTGTTGACGACCATTTGCCTCTTTTCTAAGAAGAGAATTCGTGAAAGGGTTAAGATTGAAAGAATTGGGGGAAGGAGTGGGGAGCTGTGATGAGATGGAGTCTGACCTAAGTTCGATCCCCAGAACACGGCAGGAGAGAACAGATTCCTAGAAGCTGTCTTCTGACTTTTACACCTATGCCATGGCCCTTGTACACCTACACACACACACACACACACACACACACACACACACACACACACACCATAGAATTAGAAAAAAGATGATGCTGCTTTTAAAAAATGAAGTCGGGGCTGGAGATATGGCTCAGCAGTTAAGAGCACTGACTGTCCTTCCGAAGGACCTGGGTTCAATTTCCAGCACCCACATGGTGAATCACAACCATATGTAACTCCAATTCTAGGTGATCAGGAATCCTCCTCTGTGGACACTGCACATACATGGTGCACAATCATATAGACAGACAAAACATCTATACACATAAAAAAAATGTTAAGAGGGGGCTGAAGAGATGGCTCAGCAGTTAAGGGCACTGACTGCTGCTACAAAGAACCACAACTCACACAGTGACTTACAACTTAACCTCCATTCCAGGGAATCCAGTGCCCTCTTCTGACCTCCACAGGCACCAGGCATGCACATTATATACATACATCCATGCAGGAAAAGCTCATACATATAAAATAAAAATAAATAAATCTTTTTTACAAAATTTAAAAATAGGACCAAAGAGTGTGATATCAAAATCACTAAAGCCATAAAAATAAAATCACTGATTCCTATGTGCAAATATTATTTTAGTGCTTATGGAGGAAATAATGGCAAGATTCTTCTTCATAAAGCTCACAAATCATTGGGAACATGCTATTCAATACTTACACAGCAACTACTATTCATTAGATACATATAACATATCCATTGGACCCACTGGATGAATGATATATTCTTACTTAATAGAAGCCTCCATGGTACTAATCAAGTTCCCCAGAGCCACAAAGAGAAACGTTTGTCCAGTTCAGACTCTCGAGCTGTGTGATTCTAGACCCGTGTTCATCACTTCATTCCCCACAACACAAATGAGAATTTGTCTTCATTCACCAGAACTTGCCTGTGGTATTTATTGTAGATGGTTTCCAGGGAGAGCTTGCTGATCAGCACAGCAACCCCATGAGTGAGTGTCAACAGCCCCATTTCATAGATTCGCTCCTCAGCTTGTGGGTTCACACCTAAGCAGGCTGACTCCAATTAGACTGTAGTAGTAAAGTTAGGTCTCAATTCGTAAAAACAATAAAAATGACAACGAACGGCTAGATGGGATGGCAATCAGAGGCAAAGGTGCAAAGGTCAAGAGTTCAGCCCACCCTGAGCTAATAAGATCATGCCTCCCCCCCCCCAAAAAAAAGTGACCTTTGGGATGGGCATGGAAAGTAGCACAAGTCACTGGGTGCTGGAATGACCAGAAGCCCTTTGTAAAGCAGAGCAAGAGTTTCTGGTCACTGTGGGTGGTTGGTAGATAAAGAAAAGAGCCAGGAGAGTGGAGGGGGAGAGTCCTGAAAGAGGTGGGGACTAGAAAGGGGAGCATCTTGAGGTCAGATAGAAACCTGGTGCGAGGGAACTCCCAAGAATCTCCAAGGATGACCCTAGTTAAGAGACTCCTAGCAATAGTGGATACGTATCCTGAACTTGCCATCCCCTGTGACCAGATTGGGGACTATCTCAATTGTCAGAGAGCCTTCATTCAATAACGGTGGAAACTAATACAGAGACCTACAGCCAAACATTAGGCTGAGCTTGGGGAATCCCACTGAAGAGAGGGAGGAAGGATTGTATGAGCCAGAGGGGTCAAGGACACCACAAGAAAACTCACAGGATCAACTAACTAGGTTCATAGGGGCTCACAGAATCTGAACTGACCACCAGGGAGCCTGCATGGGACCGACCCATGCCCTCTACATATAAGTGATAGTTCCGTAGCTTGGTCTATTTGTGAGACTCTCAGCAGTGAGAGCAGGGGCTGACTCTAACACTTTGGCTGGTTCTTGGGAACCTATTCCTCATACTGGATTGCCTTGCCCAGCCGAAATACAAGGGTAAGCGCTTACTTAGTCTTACAGCAACAGAGTGGTATAACAGAGAAAAAAAGGAACGTTGGATGTAATGATGCATACTCATGACAATTAAGAGGCCAACCTGGCTACATAGTGAGATACTTACTGTCTCATCAAACATAATGACAGCAAATGAATGGTAACCTGCTCTGGGCTAGTGTCCAGACATGGCCATGAGGACCTCACTGCCCAGACGCTCATGCAGAGCAGGGCCCAGAGAGTAGGATGCTGGGCAGTCCCCAAGAGACTGCTACAGAGACAGGTCTCACCTTGTAGCCCTCCAAAAGCCCTAGCCCAGATCTAAAACAGCTGTTTTCATGGCAATTGTTACCAGGTTCCACTGTGTAGGGCACAGATGCCTTAGGGATGTTTGCCCATCATGCTCTCCGAGGTGAATGTGTGAGAGCATCCAGCCTACAGAATTCAGCCGTAAGGTCAGTTCAACTCCAAAGTCTTTAATATTTGCCTCAGTAATAGATATACCCAGGCTTTTCCATGACCAAAAGTCACCAGAATGGGGTATAGCCTTTCTAGGCTGAGCAATGAGGAAACTTACTACTTTCCTCCTTTTCCATCTAACCACTAGTCAGTCACCAGCCTTGCTCTCCCTTTGGGGGTCTCTTGTACACTGGTTTTTCATTAAGCAACTCCAGCACTGTAATCAGTGTGTCTATCAGCACGGAGCATTATGAATTAAGCCACTGCTTCTCATGGCTTCTGGAAAGGACACTATTGACATTTGAGATGGGACAGTTATTCATCTTTCAGAACAGTCCTGAGCAATGCAGAAGTCAAGGCACCCCAGCTCTGACCTGGGCAATGTCAAGAGTGCGCACCCCACTGTCTCAGCAATAAAACCACAGGCTAGCAGTACCACCCTCCGGGGACTACCAACTCCCAGAATCTCTAAGCAGACTGGACACTCAAAGTTCAAAATGTCTTAACATGAAAGATCATCTAAGAAAGCCCCTAGAATAAATTCTTCCCTTCCAAAAGATAATAAAATGTCTTAAACAGGAATTGCACTCCTTCTCACCCATCAATAAGATCTGAGATTGGGAAATATCACACCGCAGCTGCTGGTACCAGTAACGTGAAATGAACTCCCCTGGGAGTGCGATAAAGAATCTTAAGTTGCAGGGAGGCCTGTTTCACCCTGGAATGTTCCAGAGCATCCACGGGCTTCTCCATTCTAGGGGAGGGAGAGGTCAGGCCAGGAAAGCAAAGGCCAGACATCAAAAACCCTAAAGACTTCTTCAGTAATGTAAAGGATCATTGCTGTGAAAAACAAAGCCGTAAGCATAACCTCCTTAGGGTGAAGACATCAGAACCAGATAATTTCCTCATTATCATCTTACTCTCAACCAGATACACTCATAAAAATAAATCTAAGCTGGAAATCCATTATGGGTCTAAAACATCACTCCCAGCCTGAACCAAAGAAGTTGAACTGGGTCCCATGATTTTTCTGCTAGTCTGAAATTCCTATAGTGCTTCCCCAAGCTGCTAAGTTGGAGCAAGGGTCTGTAGAGGGACTCTCCCATACATGGAGCAGTAGGCTTCTCCCCTATAGGAGGAGAACCCTCATACAGGATGTTGAAAAGAGTACTATCTAAAAGAGGAAAATTTAAGATGGTATGCTGGCCCCCATAAATAAGGACCCAATGAATTAAGCTACTTCAGAAAAGGGTAAAATGCCCTTCAACACTTAATGATTTAAAATACTCTGGGAAAAAAAAAAGTATAAATCTCCCATTCACACACAGACCCAAGCTGTTTTCTAACCCAGATCAGTCAAAGGACTTCAATCGACTTCCTTTATCAATAATATTAGAAAATTGTTGAAAGGACTAAACATTAAAAACAAAATTAGTTATTCATGAGAAGCAAAATCACACACCTCCAGGCAGGCACTTTCCTGCTGAAGAGTTTTAAATGGTACAACAGAGAAGCCACAGCATTTACAGTGTCAAGCCAGAGTCTGTCTGGTTCATGGTTCCAAGTACTGATTCAGTGAAAATGACATGGGCAGGTGTATTCAAAGCTGCAGGTGGGACTTTGGTCATTCTAACAGGCAGGTAAAATTAGCAAACCTCCACATTTAAAAAAAAATGGCTTGATGTTACTGACAATGACAATAATAATAGAAGCAGAAAGGCTTATATCTTGCTGGAGCCTGGGAGCTGGCGCAGTGCATATAAAAATGCTTGCCGCCTGACAATGAGGCCAGGCTCCAGAACCCACATAAAAAGCCAATGCAACAGCACACATCTGTAACGCCAGCATTGATAAGGCGGGATGGAAAGTGGAGACAGGAGAACTGGATGGAAGCTGATGGCCAGCAGAAAGGAGACAGACGGACTACCATGGCAGATGTGCCTACACACAGACACACAAACACACACACTAAATAAACTGTTGTATTTCTTCTTCCTGCCTCCATCTTATTTAATTATTAACTATCACAATAGTTACAATAAATGAAAGAGTTCACAAAGGGAGACTATCATTCCTAGACACTGAGTTCAATGACACTGGGCGTCCCAAGTGCTAGCCTTCGATTAAATTACATCTGGTATCTTGTACCTTGACTTCAAGTGGGTACAAAATAGCAATTCAAGCCTTACTATGTCCCAAATCCATATTTCACCAGCATGTCATTGCTATGGCCTTTATCTATACAAGTCACAAATTACATGGGAGGGACTAAGTTGCTTCTCATTTAGAATGTATTCTCAGAAAATACATATCAGGTATTCATAGACACATTTCTGTGTATGTGTTCATTATACTTAGTATGTTACTACCAGTTTATTAAGAGACACACAAAGTAAATAAATATAACTTTAATTAAGGAGGAAAAAAACTTCAGCTTATCTGCTGCAACCCAGAGTCATTTGGCCCTGGCTTGGTATGCCTGGGCTCAAATAGCATTTTTAGGTCTCCAAATCACTCCCAGGCACTATAAATGTCATCACGGTCATGTTATGTGATCGTGATGACACACACAATTCAAAGGCTTGTTGACACAAAAATCACAGCATTGTATTTCATGAGCTGATTCTCATGCATGCTAAAAATGCTACTCCAGTTTCTGCCTATACATGGGGATTTATGCTGTCTCAAAACTAATAACTGCTTCAATAACTTAAGCTTACCTGTGATGACTGTCAGAAAAAGGAAGAGGAGGAAAAAACATAGAACTACACTTCATAATATTTACATAATGTGTTTTAAGTATCATTAGTAATTAAAGAATGTACTGCTGTTATTATAAATATAACTTTTAAATTTTGTTATTACGTTTGTTTATTTACGAGAGGGAGGCACACCTATGCCACAGCGTGCTTATGGAAGCCAGAGGGTAACCTGTGGGAGTCAGTTCTCTCCTTCCACACACATACACACACACACACACACACACACACACACACACACACACACTAAATGTAAAGTTTCTAAAAAGCATTAAAGATCTGTATTAGCTACATTCTCAGAGTTCTCAACCTTATGTGATAGAAAAACAACAATTGCAAAAATATTTTATCACAGAAAGAATATTCACCACTGCCTTTAATACACTGAAGAGAAAATTTAATCATTCGAAGCCATTATTTTATTTCTAGTTGACCAAGAATAAGCATGGCCATCCGACTCCTCCTCAAAAAGGAGACGTGAACCCACCGCCTTGATCCCATCACTGCTAATGAAACGGAGACCTTAAGGTGTGGTAATAACTCACGCCTGTAATTCCAGAATTTGGAAAGCTGAGGCAGGAGAATTGTCTGGGCTCTCTACTAAGAACTAAG
>CABHPQ010168142.1:5809-16292 GCA_902168405.1 Peromyscus aztecus | reverse complement strand
CTTTTTTTTTTTTTTTTTTCCTTTAGTTGTGAGCCTTGCCTTTAATGGCTGAGCCATCTCTCTGGCCCTCCAACCTTTTATGTATGTGGAAACCAGAGGTCAGCCTGGGGAGCCATTCACCCTTTAAAAAAAAAGAAAGAAAAGAAGACCTGGGACTCGCTGCCCACTGGTCTAAGTGGCTCTGTCTGCCTCTCCTGCGCTGGAATAACAAGTCCAGCTTTTTCCATGGATGCAGGCCATTGAACTTACGCTTGCAAGACAAACACTTTTACCAACTGAATCATTTCCAAGGCTGCCGAGAAAGTCTGTGACCACAGAACAAGTAGCCTTGGCCTTTATAGGCAGCCTGGGCCCTTTTCATGGGGCCTATTTTTCCATCATCCATCAGAAACAAGGCTCTGACGGCGCACTCGAGGTTCTCCCCACCTCAGCCAGCTGCCTCCCAGAGTTGGGAAACCGCTCCCCTCTTCAGAGAGGGCCTTTTGTCCTGCCGGCTGTTTTCACTGTACCATGGGCCCAGGCAGCTTTCTTTTGTGCCCTGTTTAAATACAGAATGACAGTCCACTAACAGAACATGGAAAAACTTTGGCTTATCTTTTTGTAAAAGCTACTGTATCAAATGTGTAGTAAAAATGGCAGAATGACCCATTGTGTGCGTACAGGGGGATTCTCACAGGATAACCATGGATCTGGAGGGAAGCTTAAAAAGGAATGAAGACGCGGCTACTCAAACGCGCTAGGGGTCACCAGTGGGGTGGAGTGGGGAATGTGGGGGTTCAGATGGAGAGAAACAGTGTTGCTAAGCCACTTGCTTTGATTAAGACAACAATTTTTCTTTTCCTCCCTCAGGATCTAAAAGGGGCCTCAAGAGACCCTAAGATATTAAGAGCTGGCAAAACCAGGGTAGGACGCCATCGCGTCTTTTCAGTACTGGAGGTTGAATCCAAAGTCTTTTGCGCATGTTAGGCAGGCGAGTGCTCTGCCACTGAGCACTTTTTTAAAAGTCCTGTTTTTGTGAGGTTTGTTTGTTCACTTGTTTCCTTGTTTTGAAACAGAATCTCATGAAGCCCAGAGAGAGAGAGAGAGAGAGAGACAGAGAGAGAGACAGAGAGAGAGAGATACAGATACACAGAGATAGACAGACAGACAGACAGATAGAGATATCAAGAATGACCTTGAATGTCTGACTTTTCAGCATCTACCTAACAGGAATACTTGGAATACAGGTATACTGCCAAATCCAGTTTATGGGCTGCTGGGGAGAGAACAAAGATTGGTGCCTGCTAGACAAACACCCTAACAACTAAGCTACACCTTCAGCCCTACTTTTTGAGACTTTTTTTTAAAACAGAATCTCATCATAGTGTAGAATGGCCTAGAACACAAGGCAATCCTCTTGCCTCAAACTCCCAACTGCTGGGATTACAGGCATGAGTCATATCTGATTAAAATGATTTTGAGAAAGGGTCTTTTTAAATTTCCCAGGCTGACTTCAAATTTTCTATCCTCCTGCCTCAAACTCCAGTGTAGCTGGGATTCCTGGTATGCCACCACACATAGCTTTTGAGGATATCCACTCTTAAACTCATGGGACATCCATTCATGCATTCATTTGACTTTGTCTGTTGTGGATCCTAAGGATAGATCAATGAATAGAAGAAATGAAGTCTCTGTCTCAAGAGAACACAATAAGCTGGGCTAGGGAGGCAGAGGCAGGCGGGTCTCTGTGAGTTCCAGGCCAGCCTGGTCTACAGAGTTACAGAGTGAGTTCCAAGGCAGCCAGGGCTGTTACACAGAGAAACCCTGTCTTGGAAAACAAAAAGCAAATAAGCAAATACAAAGTTATGTAACTTCATTAATACTCCCTACAGTGAGTGCTGTAATGGAGAAAGAGAGCCACAGAGGAAGACGCAGGGGACTTTCAGTTTGAGCTGATTGTCAGCCTGGGCTACAGGCTGCAAAGTGAGGCCCTGTCTCAAAAAAAAAAAAATTAAGGTGGGAAGGAATGGTTAGAAGATAGAAGGAAGGAAGGAGAGGGGAGGAGAAGGCAGTAACGAATAACGGTATTAGGCCATTGCTGAGGTCAAAGAAAGTGATCTAAAACATGAATTGCTTCAAATTTAAGGCATAGGAATGTCTTCCAGAACACAGACAACACAGGCTGAAAGGCCAACAGTAAGAGCTGTCATACAAATGTGTGGCATTCTCTCCCTGTCTCCACATTTATTAAAAGCAGAGTCAGGGTATGCACAAGGCTCGCGCGCGCGCACACAGACACACACTCACACATCGACAGTTGAGATGTATTTCATGGCTTTAGTTTAGTGTTGTGCAATGGTGTTCTCCTGGCATGTTTCGACACAGGGAAGCAGGTGTGGAGAACTTGTTTGAACCAGGACTGGGGTTCAACAGAACAGGATAAAGGAGGCCAGGCTGCTGAGAGTGTGTGAGAAGGAAGAAGTGACCGTAGCGAGGATTCTGAAATAGAAGCTGAGGAGTGAGAGGTCTCAAGGGCAGGGGAGAGGTGATGAGATCAACACATTCTAAGGATAGGAAGGAAACGGGCTCCCATTGCAGCCACAGAGCAGAAGGCTACTCTAGAAGCCAGTGGGCTCTGTTGGGGGTGGGGAGGTAAACCCCGACTCCATAGAGGATAGCGAACTGCCATAGGAAGGGATTGACACTGTAGGCAAGTTCATTCACAAAACTGAGAAATGAGAAGGTTCCCCATAACAGCCGTTCTTAGATTGTCTGAGCCCAGAACTACCTGGAAACTCTTCAAAATACAGATCCCCATGTTCCTGGTTCAGTGACTGTAGGCTCTGGCCTATGAGTTTATATATGCTTTATAAAGCTCCTCATGTGATTTGATATGCCAGGTTTGGAGAGCCTAACTTAGGGTCCTTAGAAAGTATAGCATTCTAAGTTATTGAAGTAAGTGAAGTGGTTATACTTTTAAGAACATAGCTGAAGCCTACCATGGCGGCTCATGCCTATTACTCCAGACTTGAGAGGTAGAGGCAGGAGTATCAGGAGTTCTAGGCCATCCTGGGCTACATGAGACAGTGTCTCCAAAAGCAGGAAGGAAAATAAGGGCATAACTGAAGGCAGCCTTTGGTGGTTCACATCTGGAAGGCCGGCACCGAGGGTCAAGTGTTCCGAGATGAGCCTGGGATACACAGCAAGAGCTAAGAGAAAAGAAGGAAGAGAAAGCAGGGAAAGGACAGAGGGGAGGGAGGGAAGAAACCCCCCAGGTCAAGAATACATGTAACCCCGTTTGCCCGCACGTTACAACCGCAGAAAAGCTGGCCAAAAGCAAGCCTGACACCGGAGGAACAGAGTGAAGGAAAACACCAAGGGAAAGCATGGAAGCCGTGCTGAACCTCACCCAAACTCCACTCCAACTCAGGACTCTTCCCATCCAGGAGCCAGGAAATACTCTATTGTTTTATCCAGTGTGGGTTGGGTTTTCTATTTGTTTCTTTAAAAGTGTTCTCCGCACTCTTCCCCACATCAGAATTAAAAGAATGTGAAAGTCCATGACCGGCTACTACTTTCCTTCTCCCCTTTAGTAAGGTTAAAATATAGCCAATGTTGACACATTCTAGATAAAATACATCCATTCTTCAATTCAGTGTATCAGGCCTGGTAGCAGTTCACCCTGGTCACTTCTGTACCCAGGAGACTGAGGCAGAAGTGCCAAGAGATCAAGGCCAGCCTGAGTGTGCTACATAATCGGCTCCAGGCCAGCCTGAGCTATAGGATAAAACCCTGTCTCAAAAAGACCAAAAAAGTAGTTGAGTATGGTAGTACACATCTACAATTCTAGCCGTTGGCAGATAAATGCAGGAGAGTCAGGAGTTCAAGGCTAGCCTGGGCTAAAATGAGACCCATACAAAATTAAGCTATCAATCATGGTGGTGCATGCCCTTAACCTCAGTACCCAGGAGGCAGAGGCAAGCTAGCCTAATCTACAGGGTCAGTTTCAGGACAGCCAGCACTACATAGAAAGATCCTGTCTCAAAATTTTTAAGTCAACTCTATTTAAGGATATGAAATTTTTTTCCAGCTTTTACTCTTTGTTAAAAATCACAGAATTGCTCCCAATACACATGCAAATGCTTGGTACTTGTAAGACAATCATTTTTATATGAGGATCAAGAAGTTCTAGCCTAACAGAATTGAAGTTACTCTCCATCTTTCAGATTTCAGCATCCTCTGGACCCTCCGGAGAACGTGCATTGACACTGAGTGTGCATCAGTAGTAAGTGATGAAGGCTTCTTTTCAAACTTAGGAGGAATTACTTAGTAATTAGTTCTTTGGTTATTGCTTACAGACTGAGATCCCAAGATCTGTAGATGATAAACAAGCCATTGTATCCATGGTAACAGTGGCTTAACTTTTCAACGCACAGAATGGTAATTACATTTTCTTCTTTCATTTATTTCTCACTGTTTCTTATAACCTTGGGTTCCAGCATGATGATCTCAGTCAGGGCTAATGACCAAACACATCCAGATTTCAGAGGTAAAACTGCATATTGTCAGCTAGCTAGACAGTGGTGGCCTACACCTTTAATCCCAGCACTTGGGAAGCAGAAGCAGGTGGATCCCTGTGAGCAAGGCCAAGGCCAGCCTGGTCTACAAAGTGAGTTCCAGGACAGCCAGGGCTGTTACTCAGAGAAACCCTGTCTTGAAAAAACTAAAAAAAAAATAAACAACAACAACAAAAAAAAACTAACCTTGGGGCTGGAGAGATGGCTCACTGGTTAAGGGCACTGGCTGCTCTTCCAAAGGTCCTGAGTTCAATTCCCAGCAACCACATGGTGGCTCACAGCCATCTGCAATGAAATCTGGCACCCTCTTCTGGCCAGTAGGCATACAGACAGAAAACTGTATACATAATAAATAAGTAAATTAAAAAAAAAAAAAAGAGCACTGACTGTTCTTCCAGAGGACTGGGTTCAATTCCCAGCACCTACATGGCAGCTCACAACTGTCTGTAACTCCAGGATCCAACACCCTCACTCAGACATACATGCAGGCAAAACACCAATGCACACAAGATAAACATAAATATATATTTTTTATAAAAAAACATTGTCTTACTCTCGTTTTCTGAGAGAGACACGTGTTTTATTGCTGTCCTTTTAAATCACAGGTGATCAAGAGCTTGGAAAAAGGACCAAGTCCAGGAACCATACACAAACGAATGGGGTTAACTAGAAAAGAAATCACAGCCAAATGAAGCCCTTACAATGAACTGAAGAAGTCCATGCTTTAATCTTGCCACTCATTTTCCCAAACTTTCTTTTCCTCTTCTCATTCTCCAAATAAGAAAACTTTGGTTGGGACTGGGAGGTGGTGGTGCACGCCCATTAATCCCAGCACTCACAAGGCAGAGGCAGGAGGACCTGTGATGTGAGTTCAAGGCCAGCCTGGTCTACATACAGAGCAAGTTCTAGGACAGCCAAGACAGAGAAACCCTGTCACCAAAAACAAAAAGAAGAGGAAGAGGAGAAGAAAAACTTTAGTTGGCAAATGAACTTTCTAGAATTTCTTCCTTCCCTCCTCCTAGACCTGAAAAGTTGGGTTGGGTTGTGGCTCTGTGGTAGAGAACTTGTGCGGCACTCATGAACCTACAGATTGGATCTTTAGTATGGCCACAGTTGTAATAAGGAAAATAACAACTTTAAAAGTTACAACATGATTCCAGGATCATAGAATGTCCTGTCTTTTACCTTAATGTTCCTAACTCATTGTGTTAGCTGGGGACGGCCAACTCTAGAGAAATTTGCATTTGCCTTTCAAATCTGTCTTCACATTCAAAATGAAAATAGCATCTTTCATCAATTTCATCTACTAAGGTATTATATCAGATTTGCCATTCGGCCTGTGTTCACCATTCTCTTCACAGCGTTACCCCAATTTTCTTCTGAGATCCACACTTTGTCTGCAAAGTCTGGGACCACAGAAGAGCACACACAGCCAATGGCGACACTTCTTCCCCTGAGTAAGTTGATCTATTTGTCCAATAACCTTACAATTAAGAAAAGCCATCGAAATGCAACCAATGAAGCTATCCACAATTTCCCTCTGGATATGGCATGATAGGATGGCGCCCTAAAGCCCGTGACAGACATTTTACACCAAGAGGATGTCTGAAAATGGAGTCATCTCAGGAGCAGAAGAGAAAAACAAGACTGATATGACAGAGTATTTCATAGCAGGTGGAACCAAATGAAATTGCCAATGTTTGCTAACGTCTGTCAAGATAAAAGGCAATCTCATATAAATTAAACAAATATCTGTATCTTCTTCACTTAGGGATTTCAACAAATTTCTTTGGTTTCAGTCAGTTTACCATAGGTTTCTATTATCAATACAACTCCTGATTAATATGTAAAAGTCATTATTGCCTGCCAATGTTAAAATCTGTTTTGGTAGTGGATCAAATCCAAGGATTTGGGCATGCTGCACTAATGCCCTACCAGTTAGCTGCAAAAGTCAAAATCCAGAGAAAAATTAATGACAGAAGGCACTGTCTACTAGCTATTTCCCACTCATTGCCTGATTTACTCTGTCCAACCATTCTAAGAAGTAAATGTGAAGCCCATTTTACAGACAAAAAGAGCAACCCAGGGCTCCTCCAGCATTTCCTGGGTAATAAGAAAAAGGAAGTAGGATTCAAATCAAGAGTCTTAATCCAAAATCCCAAGCACCGCCCACTTCTTCTCTTCATGGACCTCTACAGAACACAAAAGGAAACTTGGTATTTCAAAACAAACCACTACTAATCATTTTCAAATAGAGACCCAAAACCGACACTGAAGCATGTCGAATCTTCCTTAAGCCAGAGAGGTCCTGGAAGGGGTAACCCGAAACCAGAGAACGTCGATCTCAGAGTCTCACAGTGGAGTCCATTTAATTATGAAATCCAGACCAGCTCACCTACATACTCTGGACTTGTAAAGCATATCACAGTAAGTAGCAGCGATTCCTTTCATTTCCTCAAGATCACAAAGTTAATAAATATGAAAACCCAGGGGAGCTGGAGAGATGGCTCAGAGGTTAAGAGCACTGGCTGTTCTTCCAGAGGTCCTGAGTTCAATTCCCAGCAACCACATGGTGGCTCACAACCATCTATAATGAGATCTGGTGCCCTCTACTGGCACGCAGGCATACATGCAGGCAGAACACTGTATACATAATAAATAAATCTTAAAAAAAAAAAAAAGAAAAGAAAAAAGAAAAAAAGAGAAAGAAAGAAAGAAAAGAAAAGAAAACCATTCCAGTTATACCGAGTGCTTCTTCAATCTCATTTTCTCCATTCTAGAGTAGAGCTTCACAACTGGTGTATTTGTAGTTGTGCTACACTAAAACTCAGAATCCCTGTGTGTGTGTGTGTGTGTGTGTGTGTGTGTTTGTTTGTTTGTTTGTTTGTTTGTTTGTTTGTTTGTTTGAGGGTAAGAATGTACATACTGTTGGAGAACAGGTCTTGTAGCCCAGGCTGACTTGGAATTCCCTATTTAGCTGCAGCTAGACATGAACGTCTGATCCCATGGCCTCTCCCTCCCTAATTCTAGAATTAAAACACCTACTCCAACACTTGCCTTTAATCCCAGCACAGAGGTAGGTGTGTACTCCAAGCCAGCCAAGGCTATGCTGTGAGACCCTATCTCACAAAATAAAAACAAAAGATACCCCACCACAGCTGGCTCGCTCGTTTTGAATTCAGTTATTTGTGGGTTGGGGGTACGTAGAGGCAGAGCAATATCTAGCATGCCCAAGCCCCAACCTTCGATTTGAACCAGAATGAATGAAGAAATGAACATTTCCTAAGGAACCTGCAATTGCTTGTTACCCTGTTTCAGCTGGAAAGACTTAACAGCCAAAGCCAGTATATGGCAATGGTACTGGAAGATAATTAGGTTCTTGATATCAATATTTTTTAAATATAATAAAAAATGTATTAAAAAAATTTTAAGCTTCAGTGTTCTGAAAGTGCTTGTCCGACAGGCAGTGGTGGCGGATCTCTGTGAGTCTGAGGCCAGCCTGGGCTACAGAGTGAGTTCCAGGACAGGCACCAAAACTACACAGAGACTCTACTAACCTTGTCTCAAAAAAAGAAAAAAAAAACTTAAAAAAAAAAAAAAAAGTGCTTGTCTAGAGACAGTGATTAACCAGGACCTAATAATTACCTTGTCTAGGTCCGAGTTTTGCAGCTGTCTACACAACAAAACACAAAGATCCTCAGGAATGTGCCTTGACAGCACAAGCGTTTACAAAATGGGTCTGAAGATGCTGGGCACTGATGTGGCGTAAGTTCTAGACCAAGCCGGAAGCTGAAGTCCTGAGGCTCCCTCAACCTATAAATAGATTCCTCTTTGGCCTGACATCCTGCTGCGGCCCATCCAATCGTGTTAAAGACTGCCAAGGTCATCTACTTGTCATTCTTTGCTTCATCTGATAAGTGTGGATCCCCAGAAAGGAATCCAAAAGTCTCAACCAAAGAGGGTGGGGCATCTACAAAAGGAGATAAGCAAAGAGAAACTGACTCCATCTGGGCTCTATCACAGATCGCATGCCCTTAGGCCAGGAACTTAACCCCATTCTTTTCAGGACCTCCCTCCCCCGTGCTGGGTTAACCACCCATCAGTATAAAACAATACACAGACTTAGATACCTAAGGTTCCCTCCACCTACAAATGTTTCCATCAGATCAAGATGATTGGAGAGTTGAGGCAGAAGCCTATTATAACCAGAAAGACTTCAAGCAGGGAAGTGAAAGTCCACCCTGAAATAAAAGCAACAGCGATCAAAGTCCCAGAGACAGGTGACAGGACCAAAAATGTCGCCTACTTATTACAGGTCCCACTCAAGGTGGAATCGCAAAAGTTTAATCCATAACCAAAAACACATTCTAAGATCTAGGAGATCCTCAAAGAACAGAGTGGAAAATGTTTAGGAAGACTGATCAGCAGGTAAAAGTGCTTGTCACCAAGCCTGACCACTGGAGCTGGATCCTGAGATCCACACTACCCTTCACATGCATGTTATGACATGTGCACTTCCACATACATGAATAAATGTAAAAAAAAAATATTTTGCGTGTCTTTGAGAAAGTGTTGATAAACATAAGGTTAGTTTCTAGTTTATTTTCATTGTCTATATATTCACTGGGCTAAGTATTTTACATAATTTACCTCCATATGGTCATAAATATCCTGAGACGTTCTCTCACTGTATCAGCTCTACAGTTTACAAATCTGAGTGCTCGGCCAGGTATAGCAGCTGCACTCTTTAATCCTGACTCAAGAAGCTGAGACAGGAGGATCACAGGCAGCAGGCAGTGGTTGCAGGCCAGACTGGACTACACACAGAGACACTGGCTCATAAGAAATGAATTAAAATAGTAGTAAAATATGAAGACTAGGAATGGTGAGACTTGGGTTCTAGTTTTAGAAACCTGAAGAACTCCCAGCAGTACATGCCTAATCCAGCACTCAGGAGGCAGAGGCAGGCAGCTGAATTCCAAGTCAACTTAGTCTATCTGCTGAGTTCCAGGACAGCCAGGGCTACAGAGAAACCCTGAGGGGGGGGGGTGCTGAAGAAACACACACACACACACACACCCCATATTAGTTAGTGAACATTACATTATCATATCTGCTTAAAAAAAAAAAAAACCTTACAGAATGCTTCCCAGCTTTTTTTTATAATTTTACACATGGACAGTAATTTTCCAGACAGGTACAAAAAAGTACACTAAACTATATTTAGCACATGATATATAACCCTAAGTAGGCACTGTGAACTCTCCCTACCTCACACACACAACAACAACAGTAAATCCCTCTTCTGTGTTTCCAATACTCTAGAAAGATGTTCAAAGAAAGAATTGTTAGTCGCCTTCTCCTGCCACCCACCCCTCCTTTTGGAAAGATTTTTGCAAGCCTGGTGCATTTGCTGGCGCTTCCAAACTTCCCAGGAAGTCTGAGATGGGTGCTTCTCCGAGTTGCTGTATAATTACTTGATTCCCTCTAAGGAGCTTATGCTAAGAATTGAGGAAAGAAAGCAGATTAACCATTTGAATACATGCCACGGCCCATCCACAAGCCCTCCCCGCTCTCCTCTGTAAACGGGGGCTTCCACAGTCCGCACCCATCAACCCCGAATATGTGATCTAGGGAAATCAATTTATTGCTTTGACTAATCCTGCAACAATAGGGGTTTCATTTTTATTGTAGGGCAATTAAGTTGTCGGACGGGGGGAAAAAGCGGGAGGGGAAAGGGGGGGACTGGCCCATCCCCACAGACAGATTAGTCCCTGCGGTGGCAGCAGCGTCCGCTCTGTCTGTCTGGTGGTCGGTCACACGCAGCTCCAGGCTGCTACCTAGCAACGAAAGCCAGGGAGAGAGCTCCAGGGTTCCTGTTCTCTCTCTCTCTCTCTCTCTCTCTCTCTCTCTCTCTCTCTCTCTCT
>CABHPQ010168141.1:12499-24404 GCA_902168405.1 Peromyscus aztecus | reverse complement strand
TTCAACAATTAAGAGTGTCTACTAAGGGGCTGGAGAGATGGCTCAGCAGTTAAGAGCACTGTTCTTCCAGAGATCCGGTTTCAATTCCCAGTACCCAAATGGCAGCTCACAACTGTCTGTAACTCCAAGATCTGACACCCACACACAGATATATATGCAGGCAAAACACCAGTGCACATAAAATAAAAAATTTTAAAAAAGGGTGTCTATTAAAAGTCAGACGCTGTTCTAGGTACTAAGTGCACAGCAGAAAAATACCTGCCCTCTAGAAGCTTCTATCTTTGTGGTGAGAAACACAATAAACCAGATAACTGGGTAAATCACATGATATGAACAAGGACAAGAAGCACAGTTAAAGATGAAAGAAAGTTGGTTAAGGAAGGTAGTATTCCAAAAAACAGATGGAGAGGTAAGGGATTGAACCATATGACCATAAAGAAGCTCATACAGGCAAAGAACAGATCTGAGTATCTTAGAAGCTAGGATGTGTTTGAGGCCAGATAATGGAGCAATCAGGTAGTTATTAAACAACAGATCAGAATTGATGCAGGGACAGGTCATTTAGAACTCTGGAGGCCACTTAAAAAAACTTGTCTGCAGAGTGGACAGCAGTGTTTAGTAGAGGTTTTATTGTTTGTTTGTTTTTTTAAAGGAAAGAGATTATCTTACTATATATGAACATGCTTGCACATAGAAAAAAGATTAGAAAGAAAACACCAAATACCTATGCAATTATTTTATAAGTGGTAGAATTAGTACAGATTTTCTTTTGTTTTTTTTTTTTTAATTGAAATTACAGGAGCTTAAAAAAAAAGATAACATCTGCAATTCTTTAAAAAAAAACCTACAGAAGTCAACTAGGTAAGTTAGACACAATTGTTCGAAAATCCAAATTAAATAAAAATAAGGCAGAGCTAGATGAAGGCAGAAATGGTAAGGTCTGGGATGAGGTTACTTCCTGAGGAATGTACCTGTCCCCAGATCACCCTTGTGAATGTTATCTTTGTTTTAACTTGCTGAGCTCTCGCGAATAAATGTATATCTGTGACAACTGTATTGCTCAGAATTTTATGCAAGGCCGACACCATCATCTCATCTCTTCATGAATTAGCCACATTCCCCAGAAGAGGACCCCAATCTAAATGAAAGATATAAACCAGGGAGCTGGCACTAACAGTATGGGTAAAGAAAGATGCCTGAGCACAACAACTTCGCCATGTTAAATTTCGTTCAAGTCTCCTGTTTTCCAGTGGGTACGTAAGTTCAGCTGTGCATGATGCCAATAAATATGAATGTAATAAAATGTTGGAGTTCCTTAAAAGAGGGCAAGTGTGCAGGACGGACTTGAAGCCTAAAGGTGTTATAAACTGTTTTTTTAAATATAATTTTTAATAAAAAATAGATTTTTTTTATTCAAAAAAAAAAAAAAAAAAGAAGAGATTATCTTACTTTCCTAAAGATCCCTCTAGATTCTGTGATGCAAACTGACTAGAAAAACTGTGACTAGTAGTTAGGGAGCAATAATCCTGTGAGAGGTAATGCAGTTTTTAACAGGTGAATGTTAAGAAGGGGCTTGAAGATCTGGACTATTTTGACCACCAGAGGATTTGCTGATATGGACATATGAAAATGCTGAGTCAGAATGACTTCAAAGGTTAGGGTCCAAACAAATGTCTCAGTTCACAATTACTGTAAATACAATAAATCTGCAGGTCACAAGGCAGAGTACTGGCAGACCCACAAGCCTGTAATCCCACCTACTCTGGAGGCTGAGGTAGAGGAGTCAGGTAATCAAGGCCAGTAAAGACAAGACCCTGCCAGGGCTGGGTGTAGCTCAGTCAGTGGCAGAGTATTAGCCTAGTACAAAAGAGGCCCCAGAATAGGAGAAAAAAATAAATAAGAAGAGGAGAAGAAGAATATGAAGAGGAGGAGGAGAGGAAATGTACTAGTTTCAGCACCAAGTTGCTTTCTGTGGTCTCCTTCACCAAAAGCAAGTAACCAAAGCTGGAGCAGGTTTCTCCTTCAACATCAAAAGAAGCCAACTTCCAGAGAAACGGATTCTTTTGCATTATGACCCAGTTGTGAACAAATAAAAAGTCCTCTTCATGCAACAACAATGAATACATTCTCAATGATGCACTGAAAATCAATCTGATTTATAAATGTGATGAATGGGGACAGGGATACTGATTCAGAAATCCTACAGCATGGAATAAATATGGAAGAAATGGCCTGGCCTGACTGCCTCCTGTGATTGTGCAATAATGTTCTTCACATCAGGGCAGATTTGTATCAGTAATTTAACTTTCTAAATATTTTTATAGATCCCAATAAAAAAAAATATGCCTTAAGCCGGGTGGTGGTGGTGCACGCCTTTAATCCCAGCACTTGGGAGGCAGAGCCAGGCAGATATCCGTGAGTTCGAGGCCAGCCTGGTCTATAAAGTGAGATCCAGGATAGGCACCAAAACAACATGGAGAAACCCTGTCTGGAAACCCTCCCCCCACCTCAAAAAAATGTCTTATAAAATTGTCAGCATTGGAGTGTGATGGCCCACATCTTTAATCCCAGCACTCTAGAGGCAGAAACAGGAGGATCTCTGTGAGTTCCAGGCCAATCTGGTCTACACATTGAGTTTCAAGACAGCCAGGACTACATAAAGACCTTGTCTCAAAAAACAAAAACAAAACAAAACAAAAATTCCAGATAGTAGGCTGTGTTTACAGCAGCACCCATAACATGAACACATAGAAAATTAAAACAAGACATAAAAAGAAAGCAAGCACTATCAACAGACAGTGGACCTGGCTAATATTCACACCAGACACGAGAGCAGTCTCTCCCTTTATCTGCTGTCTGTCTTTAGCATTTGTAAACTCTGTTGTTTCAACAAGCCTATTTCTTTGGGGATGGCCAAATCACACCCTAATTTGGATTCAACAGTTCACGTAACAGTCCCAAGATGGTAGTGAAGTCTGTAAATTATTCCCAGAGTGTGGCGGCTCATGCATGTAAACTCAGCACTCCGGAGGCTGAGGCTAGCTAGAGGTTTGACACGAGTTCAAAGTCATCCTGGACTAAAATGTAAGCTCCACGTCCAGCAATGAATCTTTGTTTTAAAAATTAGTTAATTCATTCATTGCCAGGCATGGTGGCTCGTGCGTGTAATCCCAGAAACAGGGCGCCCAAAGCACGAGGGCTGACGCTAGTTCGAAGCCAGCCTCAGATACATAGTGAGACCCAAGACGGCCTTGAGCTCAAAACAACAACAACAAAAAAAACCGAATACGGCCCCCTACCCAGCTACAATGACCGCTGTCCACCAGAACCGTCAATAACGGAAACCAGGGCTTTCGTCCACAGTGACAGCCCCAGTCAGCTCCTCTGGCGCCTGGCAGCATCACCTGAGACCAGTACCCAGAAGACGCTGACAGAGGGGGCGCTTGGCGCAGGCGCACTAGCCTTCCGCCGGGTCAGCCCAGAACGCCGCCCCGCCGCCCCGAGAGAATTCTTGGAACTTAATGAATGCTGAGCTATCTCAAGGTGAGATGGCGGTCCCAGTGGGCAACTCGTCACCTCAGCTCCACGACCTTACAAAGCTCACCTGCCCTCTGCCCGTGGGTCAGCACCGCGGGCCCCTCATGGTCCCTCAGCGACGAAGCTTCCGGCTCTGGGCGGAAGTGCCGAGAGACCGGAAGTCCCACATCCGCGAAGGAAGTGATGGCGGGAAAGCAGCTCTACCCACCCAGACTTCACCCTTACCCTGGCGAGGTACTGTTCAGGTGGACGACACCCCGAAGGACAACGGGAACAACCTAATTTTCGTACTGTAGCTAATCTAGAACAGCCCAAACGAGTGCTAAAAGTTCATAGGTGGGCGTGGTGGCTCATGCCTACAACAAGCAGCACTCAGAAGGCTGAGGTAGGATTGAAGCCAGTTCGGGGTCGGGGGGTGGGGTAGCCTTGGCTGCATAACAAGACCCTGTCTAAATTACAAAAATATTTCATGCTTATGCGGAGTCTACCTCTGTAGGGAGTTCATAGTTATGGAGAAAAGTGTAGTGTTGATCCCTCCAGAACTGGAAAGAAAAAGATAACCAGCTAAGGCATAAGGCAGAAAGAATAGTAAATGCAATGTTTTAAATTGAAAAGTCACCACTGTAAACAAGTAGTTACTGTGAATCCGTTTTTTTTTTTTTAAAGATGTTAAAAGCCAGTAACTTTCATTGAAAACCAAATAAGATGCTATGTACATAATGATATGGCAAGAGGCCTCTCACAGAATTAAAGCACAGCATACCTGGGGCTGGGCATAAACTTAGTGGAAGAGCTCTCTCTGGCTTTGCTGGATCCAAGTCAGTTTGGTCATATATCACTACAAAAACAATAATAAAAAAAAGCTGTAACTCAACCAAAGGGGAACTATGTAACTTTGTGGCAGATGGCATTCATGACAAATCTGTTTTATTGCTCAACATTGAGAAATACCCTGTAGTGAATCTGTTGTCATTGATTCATGAAAGATAAAATAAGCTTTCCAGAAGCTTTCCTGTTTGAAATCCTTTCAGTAGGACTAGAACATCCTACTCTTGCCTCAGTTCTCCAGTAGAAATATAGACCTTCAAATAAGAGGTTTCAGGGATAACATTCCACTAAGATGGTGATGCCGTTTGTCCTGAGACAAGGTCTCATGTATCCTCGGTTGGCCTTAAAACTTGCCATATAGTCAAGACTGGCCTTGAACACTGGATTCTCTTGCCTCTGTCTTCCAAGTGCTAAAATCTCAAGCTTGCACCATCATGCCAGTATCTCCATATTTATTTTAACTTCATACTTCTCAAGGAATTATTGATACAAAACATCTGCTCAAAAAGAGATGAGATTATTCTGAGCCAAATTTGAGTGACCTTGACCCAGAAACACTTACTGAGTTTACCCTGAATGACACGTTATTGTGGAAGAGATTACTTGAATTTTTAGACACACACACACATACACACACAAGTCATATGTAAGAACACTTTCAAAATAATTTGCTGGAACACAGAGTAGCAGATTACAACAAAATTGGATCAATCACTTCAGTTTCAGAAGTCCTGTGATTTTAGCTTTAGGGTTGGTAGAAGCTAGTGGTCTGCTAAGTTTAACAATATATTCCAAAAAACTTGACCTAACAGTCAGAGATGTTAAATTGGCATCAAACTCATGATAATCTCTCTGCTCCCACCTCCCAAGTGATAAGATTACAGCTACAAGCCACCACACAGCCAAAATTGGATTTATAGTTACTGTTTCCAAATGTCTCTTAAATTTGGGCACATGTTGGGCTGGAGAGATGGCTCAGTAGTTAAGATCACTGACTGCTTTTCCAGAGGACCTGGGTTCAATTCTCAGCATCCACATGGCAGCTCACAACTGTCTGTAACTCCAATTCCAGGAGATCCGACACCCATGGCAAAACACCAATGCACATAAAATAAATAAATTAAAAAAACTGTGCACACATAAGCATATTGTTCTCAGGTGAAGGTGAACAAACACTGGCTATTTGACCCCACAAAAGGCACTACAAAGATCTATTACTGAAAAAGTAGGATGGATTTAGAGGAAGTTTAGATAGCCCTGTAAGGGGTTGGGCAGTACTGAAAATCTTACACAAATCTCCACCTTCTTCCATTTGGTTTCTCCTGTAGTAGGGTGTAGCAAGCACAGCTGCAAGAGATTACAAGCCCCTTTCTAGGTATTCTTGTAAGATTAGTTTGATTCCCCGGGACATCTGATCCCAGAGGGGATTGCTTTATATTTGGCTCTTGTCTGTTTTATTGTTATCTCAATAGGGTGACTGGTGTCATTCACACTGTCTTTTGAGGATCCCCCCACCCAGAGTTCTTTTTGCCTGTTTTAGAACAGAAAAGATGATTGGAGGTTTTCCATATGTCATGTTCAAGATCATTGCTCCTGAGAAAGAAGGAAGTCTGATGTGCCTCCAAAAGCATGTCCCAATAAATGAATTGGGTGCTGTACACCTTTGGGAAAGTATAATATCCCAAACTTTTTCCTAATTGAAACTGTATGGGGTTTGTCTTGAAAGCAAGTTAGAAACTCTTACTACTTGCTGAGTCTGGTGGCATACACCTTTAATCCCAGCACTCAGAAGGGGGAGGCAGAAGCAGGCAGATCTCAGTGAATTAGAGGTCAACCTGGTCCAGAGAGCAAGTTCCAGGCCATCCGGAGCTACATAGTGAGATCCTGTCTCCAAAAAGAAGATGAGGAGCAGGAGGAGCAGGAGCAGGATGGTGAGGAAGGGAAAACAAAGGAAAGAAATTTCATTATCTTTACCCTGGGGAGGGATTTTTTTTCTTAATGTGATAAGATTTTTAAATGCATACCTTCAATATCTGTAAGGATCTTTGCTTTCTTTGGTTAACAGTTATCTCTGTTTTTCCTAAGGTAGTAGTAAGGAAAAAAGGAAAACTGGATTCTCTTGGGGAAGCCCTGGGCTAGGCTGTGTCTGTTGGAATTTTCTTTGGGCCACCAACCAGCTCCCAAATAAAGACATGGAGACTTATTATTAATTACAAATGCTCCGCCTTAGCTCGGGCTTATCTCATTAGCTCTTTTAATTCAACCTGTTTCTATTCATCTGTGTTTTGCCTTGGAGCTTTTTACCTTTCTTTCATTCTGTACGTCCTATGTTCCTGCTTCCTCCATGTCTGGCTGGGCCCTGGCATCTCCCTGATATCTCCTTTTCTTCCTTCCTCAAGCCTAAATTCCTCCTCCTACTTACTTTTCCTGCTTGGAAGTTGTGGTGATATTTTATTTGTATGTTAATAAATAAAGTTGCCTGGAGATCAGAGGTCAAATAGTCATTAAGCAGAAGTCCGGCGGTGGTAGCACACGCTCTTAATCTGATCACATGGCAGGCAGAGTCTCTGTGTGGTCAAGGACACAGCCAAGCTTGGTGGCATGAGCCTTTAATCCTAGTACCAACCATAGAGACCTGGAGGTCTGTATAGACAGGCAGTGACGAAGAAGTCATGTGGCTGGGCTTAGAGCCGATGAGAAAGCAGAACAGAAAGCCAATAAAAACACAAGTCAGACAGGAAGAAGCTCTCTCTGGGGAAACTACTGCTGGTGGTTAGCTAAAGCTAGTTGTGGCTATTGCTCTGATCTCTATTACCCCTGTATTTGGCTCTGTGTTTCTTATTTACTAAGACTGTTTAGAAATTCATGTACAGGAGTCTTGCCTATACCTCCTACCTTGCTATTGCTGTTCAGCTTTTTATTAGCCCAATCAGGTGCCTTAGGTAGGCAAGGTAAAACAGCAACATATCTTTACATAATTAAACAAATGCAACACCTCTTTACATAGTTAAACATTCTGCAACATAAACAAATGCAACACATCTTTTGGTAGTTAAACAAATATTTGGCAACAGCCTTGACTTCCACTCAAGGTTTCTCTGAAGTCTTTGTTCTTTTTGGACAGCACACACAAGCATTTTTATTATAGTATTTGTTTCATAATCTTTTTAAATGACTTTTTACACTAGGTACATGTTACTTTGTCTTTCTCAAGATAGACAATGTGGTAGTTTGAATGTAATTGACCCCCATAATCTCATAGGGAGTGGCACTATTAGTAGGTGTGGCTTTGTTGGAGTGGGTGTGGTCTTGTTGGAGGATTGTGTCACATAGGGCAGGCTTTGAGGTTTTCTATGCTCAGGATACCACCCAGTGTCTTAGTCAACTTCCTGTTGCCTGCAAGATGTGGGACTTCAGCTACTTCTCCATCGCCACGTCTGCTTGCACATTGCCATGCTCCCCACCATGATGATAATGGATTGAACCTCTGAAACTGTAAGAGAGCCACCCTAATTAAATGTTTCACTTTATAAGAGTTGCTGTGGTCATGGTGTCTTTTGACAGCAATGAAAAACCCTAACAGATGGATTCAAGGGAAAGGCAAGGAGGAAAAAAAATGAAAAAGTCAGCTGGGTCTAGTTCATCTCCTTACCTGGGAGCTTAGCTATTTTTTGCTGTGAATTCATAGTTTTGAGAGTAACATGTTTTTCCTTTTTCTAACAATTTTTTGAAGACAGTTTCACCAGAATATCGCCCAGTTTTCAGGGTGCTTGCCTAGCATACATAGGGCCTTGGGTTTGATTACCAGCACTGCATAAGATGGCATGGTAGCGCACACCTTTAAGCCCAGCATCTGGGAGATGGAGGCACTAGAACAGCTCAAGGTCATCCTTGACTGTGGATTTAGTTTGAGGCCATCCTGGACTGGAAGGAAGGAAGAAAGGAGATAGGAAGGAAAGGAAAGAAAAAAAAAAGAGGAGGAAGAGGAAGAAATGGGATGGGGGGAAATCACACACAAAAGAGGGTACAAAGGCAGAGAAAAATGAGAGCAAATACACCCTATCAGAAATCAGATACAACATACACATTTTCTATTCTTCAACATCAGGGGTCTTCCTCAATAGTTTTTCACATCATTTTTTTTCCAGACAGGGTCTCTTGGAACTTTACAGATTCATATATGCTTTACAGATTTGATTTGAAGAATATGCTTAGCTGGGCGTTGGTGGTGCACACCTTTAATCCCAGCACTTGGGAGGCAGAGGCAGGCGGATCTCTGAGAGTTCCAGGCCAGCCTGGGTTACAGAGTGAGTTCCAGTAAAGGCACAAAGCTACACAGAGAAACCCTGTCTCAAAAAACAAACAAACAAACAAACACAAAACAAAAAACAAAACAAAACAAAACAAAAGAATATGCTTTACAGATTCAGTTAGAATGGCTTGTCAGAGTATCCATGTTATCAGCCTGTCTCTGCTTCCTCAGTACTGAGATTATAGGGTGCACATTGCCATATTCTGATTTTGTGTCAATGCTGGGGGTCAAAACTCAGATCCTTGGGGCTAAAGAGATGGCTTAGCAGTTAAAAGCACTGGCTGCTCTTCCAGAGATCCTGAGTTTAATTCCCAGCAGTCACATGGTGGTTCAAAACCATCTAGAGTAGGATCCAATGCCCTCTTCTGGCATAAGGTTGTACATGCAGATGGAGCATTCATATTCATAAAATAAATAAATAAATAAATCTTAAAACAAAACCAAACTCAGATCCTTAAGTATATGAAGCAAGCGCTTGACAGACTGGGCCATCTCTGTCCAAATTTATACTTCAATCAAACCACAAACCCACTTTCACAAAACTTATTAGAAAATCCGAGTCTTTGAATTCCTACTTTGTGTTTTAAAGCCACATCATATTTTAATAACCCCTGCTTCCTTAACTCAGTACTTTTGTTTCTTGAGACAAAGGTCTGAGTATGCAGACCAGCTGGGCTCCAACTCGCTATGGAGGTGGGAGTGTTCTTGAACTCATAATCTTGCCTCAGCTTCAGTGTTATTACAGGCTTGTGCTACTTCCTCTAGTCTCTTTGCTCCATTTTGTATGTCCAGTTCTTTAACTTACTTAATCTGTGAGGTTTGATAAACCATTACAGTCTTAAAAAGCACTGACATTTTTGTCAGAATATTCATCAAAACCAGATCTCTTTAAAACCCTCCTCAAATGTTTACTCCCAGTTTACAACTTCTGTTAAGTAACTGGGCAAGTTTCAGTAAGATTTACACACCATCTAACTGCTTAGCATTAGTGCTAAACTACCTCACTGTGGTGGTCTGAATAAAGAGACCCTCATGGGCTCATATTTTTGAGTACCAGGGAGTGGAACTCTTTGCTAGAACTAGAAGGATTAGGAGATGTGGCTTTGTTGGAGGGAGTGTGTCATTAGGGGTGGGCTTTGAGGTTTCAAAAGCTCGAGCCAGGTCCAGACTCTGCCTGCTGCCTACAGATAAAGATGTAGTTCTTAGCTACTGCTCCAGCGCCATGAGTGTCACCACATTCCCGCCATGTTGTGTACTGGACTAATTGAAACTATAAACCCCCAATTAAATGCTTTCTTTTATACGAACTGTCTTGGCCATGGTGTTGTCATAACAATAGAGCAGTGACTAAGACATTCACCGAACTGAGGTCCAACTATCTTGTTTCATGGATTATCTCTTCAGATATAGCTTTCTTTTCAAATACAGTGATAAACAATGATAAACAATACGAAGTTGGTGATTCTTCTAAAGTAGTGTTGTATAAAGAATATGCTTTGTTGGGGAGTGATGGTACATGCTTTTTTTTTTTTTTTTTTTCTTTTTTTGGTTTTTTGAGACAGGGTTTCTCTGTGTAGCTTTGGTGCCTTTCCTGGAACTCACTCTGTAACCCAGGCTGGCCTGGAACTCACAGAGATCTGCCTCTCTAGTGCTGGAATTAAAGGTGCATGCCACCACCGCCTGGTGATGGTACATGCTTTTAATCCCTGCACTCTGGACATAGAAACAAGCAGATCTCTGAGATTAAATCTACATATCAAGCTCTAGGCCAGCAAGGGCTACCAAAAAAAAAATGCAGGACAGTTATTTCCCAGGCATTTCTGTTTCAATGCCCATTAACTGCTAGGAAACACTGTACACAGCTGACTTGAACTAACAGGTTAACACTGAAATTCATATCACTGATTTTTTTTTGTATTTTCTTTTTAACCAAGCTGTACATAGCAAAATGCCTAACATTACAGCTAAATCTCAATATATCAAATAATCTAAATATGAAAAGATAAATTAAGATGAGCAGAGTGAGTCTGCAGTTAGCCAAGTGGGGTGGTCAGGTTAAGAAAGTAAAATGTCAACTATATTATATGTGAACTCACAATACTATAGGCTTCATCACTGTGAGCCCATTTCTGTATGTGAAACTTTTTTGAGAGTCTCACTGTTACCTTGTCTGGCCTGAAACTCTCTATTTAGACCAGATCACAGAGAACCGCCTGCCTCTGCCTCCTGAGTGCTAGGATTACAGATGTATAAATACACATTTCTTTGCCCTTTCCCATAGCACATGGCTTAACATGAACCATAGGACAATTCCTAAGGATGACAGCCTGGGATGGGGCGAGGCCCTCAGGAGTAGGAAGGGAAAGGAATCTAGAGCTCGAGAGCTCCTTTGGCCTAAGGCTGTAAGACAAACTCTTACAAAACCCAGGTCAGGCCCAGCCCGCTGTGTAGCCAATAAGGACCTTGAACTTTTGATCCCAATTTCCCATCCTAAGTGCTAAGATTATAGGCATGTGCCACTTCATCTGGTTTGTTTTTGGAAATAAAAGGCAGAGGACTTGAAGGCAGATTTAAAATAAAAGAGTAGAAAGTTACGAGGCTCCACATATGATAGGTGGAGAGTGGAAAAGGTAATAGGAGACATTAGACTGCTAGGTGAGGAACCTCCTTTTCTGCTAGGAAAGGAAGATGAGAGAAATAATAATACAGGTTACTGGGGGGGGGGGGGAGGCTGCTCAAGGAGGCAATAGCAACTACACCAGCAGCCAGGAGAACATTCCCTAATAGCACTGGAAGCCAAAGAATGCAGGTGGCTGGATGCACTCAGAACTGGCAGAAGGCTTCCGAAGATCTCCCGAGAGGAATGAATGGGGGACAGAAGTTAGAGGAGGGGCAGTGGGAGAGCAGAGCAGATGAACTAAGACCTTGCAGACCCAGGACTGGACTGGAATCCCAGCTACTCCAGAGGCTGAAGGAAGATAAGGCCAATAATAGCTTAGACAACAAAGCCAGACCTCATCTCAAGAAAATAAAAATCTTGCTGAGCCAAGTCATCTATGGCAATATAACAGACATTTATTCTTGCAGATCTGGTAAATAAAATTAATGTTTTTCTGAAGCTGCATAAAACAGAAAATATTAAAAAGTAAGTCTCAACCAGGCAGTGTGGCACACTCCTTTAGACCCAACACTCAGAAGGCAGAGGCAGGTGGATCGATGTGAGTTCAA
>CABHPQ010168141.1:0-12489 GCA_902168405.1 Peromyscus aztecus | reverse complement strand
ACACACACACACACACACACACACACACACACACACACACACACACAGTCTCTGACATGGCAAAATCCAACTCTCCAAGAGAATAGCTGAAGACTTTTTCTTAGGCAGGAAAAGCATTACTATAGAACAAATCTAAGCAAATAGAATCATTTTTTTTTTTTTTTGAGACAGGGTTTCCGTATAGCTCTGGCTATCCTGGAACTCACTCTGTAGACCAGGCTAGCCTCCCTGGAGATCTGCCTGTCTCTGCCTCCTGAGTGCTGGAATTAAAGGTGTGCACAAATAAAATCATCTTATTAAAGGAACAAAGATACTCATTACATTCTGGCTGTCTTCTGAATAACAACTATGACCACAGACCAAGTAGAGAATGGAATTATGATTACTGGATAGATAACCTGACTCTAATTCATCATTAAGCATTTCTGTTACTGACAAAGGCAAGACAAGAATGACAGAAGAATCATGAATTAGTACCAGGCCAAAATTAATTTGATTAGGCAAGAAAATAAATCGACTTACACATTCTTTGTCAGGCATGTGGGACACACCTTTTATCCTAGCATTCAGGATGCAGAGGCTAGGCTGGTGGATCCTATGATCCTTGAGGCCAGCTAGAATTGTATAGTGAAGCCTGTCTCAAGGAAAAAAAAAATTTTTTTTTTTTCTTTTGAGACAAAGTCTCAATTAGCCCAGACTGGCCTCAAACTCATATAGCTGAGCATAATCCTGAACTTCTGATCTTCCTGACTATACCTCTGGATTGCTGGGGTTACAAGGATGTTCCACAAAACACTTTTTCTGTATATTTTCTTCATTCACAGAGAAACATTATACACAGATATAATCAGTTTGGGGCAGAAAAATGTTACAAGAAAAGACACACACACTAACAAAAAAAAAAAAACAAAGAAAAAATATATTGGGACCAGGATGTGAACTTCATTAAGTGGAGCCTCCTTGCTAAAAAAGCAGAATTTGTGGGGTGTTAAGGATGGAGACGAGAGTGAGTGAGAAGAGTGTTTACTGCTTTCATTCTGTCTTTTCAGACTTTGGTATAGGCCTTCAAAGAGACAAAACTGACATACTCTTAGTATCATGTAGGGAAAGACAGCAGTTCTTTGGTCTTTAGCTAAAGACACTTGTCTAGGAAGTCCCTGTTTTGAACTGAAGCATCAGTGAATTGGGAACCATCCATATCATACAGTTACAAAGCAGAAGTTTCTTGAAAGATGTCTTTTTTATTCATAAATCCAGAACATGTGTGGTCGGAGGGAGTTGGTCACATTTAGTGTCTGACATTTCTAAGACCCATGTTTGTGGCTCCTGGTACTTTCAACTTTGTGTTTTTAAAAAATTAAAAAATTTTTTTTGTATTTGTATGAGTGTGTTGCCTACGTGTGTGTCAGTGTATTACGTGCATGCCTGCTGCCTGCAAAGGTCAGAGAGGCCATCAGATCATTGGAACTGGAGTTATAGATAGATGGTGGTGAACTTCTATATGGGCACTGGGAATGGAACCTGGCTTCTCTGCAAGCCTCTTAACCACTGAACCATCACTCTAGCCCTCAAGTTTGTATTTTTATGCAAAGGGATTCTGACAATGAAACACTTTCACCCACATCATCCTCATTTACTCAGTTTTTGGAGACTAGTACTTGAAAAGATAAACAGGAAGCCACTCCGCATTCTCAACTGAAAGAATCTATTGAGTCTAACCCAAATTGGCAAATATTATTCATTTTCTTCTGTGAACATCTTACTTAAATGCTTCACTAAAGCCACTAGTGCAGGGTTCCCACCACAGGCCTCAATTTGTTTGTAGGCTTTAGCTTCAAGCTCTCTCAGAGTGTATCGAGTATATTCAAAAGAACCTACATCCTCCAGGTATTGCACACAGTATTTTTTAATATCTATATTTTCTGTTCTTTGGCGCAGGATATTCTGTACTTGGGTGCTTTCTGGCCTTGACCAGATGGCATGAATAGTGGGGAATGAGAACTTCCCTTCTGTCAGGTCTTCACAGAAACTTTTGTTTTCACTGTATTCTTTGGAGTGTAGATTGGCATAATCATCTCTAATCTGGAAGAAGAGCCCAAGTGTATCAAGCAGTGGCTTAAGATCTTCTTTGTAATCAGAGAACAACTGCATGAGACCCACTGCTAGTCCAAACAATCCACCTGTCTTCTGCAACACCATGGCTTTGTATTCTTCCTCAGTGGGACAGGTGTAGGTGTCCCTCCAGTAAATATCTAGGCCTTGTCCCTGATGGAGTTCCAAAAGCTGGCGTGTGAAAAGCTTTACAGCATCTGGGTGATCAAGTGTTAAGACTTTCTCCAGGCCAAGGAAATAGACATAATTGGCAGAATTGATGACAGATGGGATTCCATAGATGCTATGCGCCACTGGAAAACCACGTCGGAGCTTTGAATTGTCTTCAATATCATCAATGAGTAGGCTGGCGTTATGCAACATTTCAGTTACTTCAATGATAATCTAGAGGAAAACAACCAAAATAGAAAGAAAATTTCACTAACATATACACATACAACACACACATGTAAAGGGGTACAACCACATACATACGGATATATACAAAGACTAGTGCACAATGTGTACATGCACACACTGAGAATTTTTTAAAAGATTTATTTCTATTATTTTTAATGTGTGTATGTGTCAGTGTGTATGTGCATGTGAGTGCAGGTGCCCTTGGAGGCCAGAGACATCAGATTCCCTTGGATCTAGAGTTATAGGCAGTTGTGAGGTGCCTGATGTGGGTGCTGGAAATTGAACTTAGGTCCTCTGCAAGAGCAGTACATGCTCTTAATGAACCTCAGAGCCATCTCTCCAGCCCAGTTTTTTTTTTTTTTTTTAAGACATAGTCTCCTTATGTGGCCAGCTTCTAAGGGCTGGGATTCCATGTGTGTACTACCATGGTACATGCTTTCCAAAACAGGTTATACTTAACGATATTACTAAAAGCGCCCCTCCCCCATTGCTGTTGCTGTGTTTTACCATAAATCTGTCAGCCAGACAGGATTTCTTTTCTTTTTAGGTTAATCTGCTCCGTTAATCCCCAGTTAAAGCCATTGTCATCTCCCTGACAGTAGACACAGCCCTTCTAAAAGCCACCTTTTCTGTACAGAATTGGGCCTTCAGGAAGCCAAACCAAAAGCAGAAACAGGATTTCAGAAACCAAAGGTGTGTGGTAATAACTGCAAATAAATTAACCGGGCACAGAACACGCAGCCATGCTCAGATGGTGTCTACTGTTTTTCGTGGGGGAAGGGGCAAGAGGCTGGTGGGAGGGTACCTGGGAGGAAACAATGATTTTGTTTTGTTTTGTTTCTTGGTCATAAGAAACTGGTCTATAAACGTGCCCCGCACAAGCAGTTCATTTAGATATTTTCATGAATCTTTTCAATTTTCACAGACAACCTATCCAGATCATTCCTCAAGTCATCCAGCAAGCCTTTGGCTAACTCCAGGTTGTTTTCATTTGTTTCAATCTTGACGGAGTAGGCAACCAAGCTATCCACGGCAGTCCTGAGCATTTTCTAGTCTGACTTCACTTGGTCCACTGAGGATTTCAGGTTGTCTGGAGAGGAGAGTCTATCCAGGAAATCCTGGGGAGGTAGGCCTGTGGCCTGGGCTTGGTCCTGGCTGAGCATCGAGTGCACCTGTCCTTGCAGTGACCCACACTTTGCTGCAGCTCCTTCACTTCGCTCTGGCCAGCGTTAGCTGGACCTCCCCCAGGCTCCTCACTGTGCTGGTCAGATCAGAGGAGGACCCCAGGCTTTCCAGGTACTCCTGCAGCATAGCCAGGCACTGTTCATATTCCTGGTTCTTAGACAAGAGCGACTTCAGGCTCTCAGTGTGGTGAGCAAAGGCCACCTGCATAGAGTAGACCTTCAATCTGCCGCTGGAGTTCATCTAAGGCTTTGGAGTCTTTGAAGACAATGGCCTCCTCTGCTCCATGGGCCTCAGCCTTCAGCTGCTGCAGCTCTTCCAGTCTCCTGATGTTCTCTGGGAGGCAAGAGGAGGACTCCTCAGACCGCAAAAGCTTCTCCATGAGGGCCTCCAATGCCAGGCGCCTGCTTGAACGCAAGCCTCCTGCTTGAGGCTCACTAGCTCCTGGACCTCTATGTAGACATCAGATTCCATGGTCTGAAGGGAACTCTGCAGGGCCTCAATGTCCCTCTCCCTGGACTTCACAGAGGCCTGGACCTCCTTCAGGGCTTTCTCCAGAATTTTCAGGTCCTGATTGCGATCGGCCTTGGATTCTTCCAGGGAAGGCCACCTTCATCTTGATGTCATTTATCTCCTTCTGGCTCCTCTTCTGGACATAGGTGAAGATGGAGATTTGACATTGATAGACTTGGTGAGCTCCGTTAGGTGCTCCTTGACCACGTTCTCCAAGGATGTGAAATCCCGCTCTTGGGCATCCTTGACCACATGGATCGTGTCAGACAGATCTTTGAGAATCTCATTCTGCAGCTTCTGCAGAACTTCGCTGATACGGTTCATCTAGCTCTCCCCCTGCTTCACAGCTTTCTCTGTGGGGTCCTGTTGAGAACTTCTCAAGATGGACTCGAAAGTCCCAAATATGGCTTGCAGAGATTGTACCTTCTGTTCGACACCCTGCAGGCTCTGGCTCAGCTCGTCCCTTGGCCGCGCTGGACCTGCTAGACCTCTTCCAGGACGTGATGGAGAAAGCCCTGAAGGAGGTCCAGGCCTCTGTGAAGTCCAGCCACGTGCTCTGGCCTGAGCGCTTTAGGGCCTGACCCAGGGGTCTGTAAACCCACAAGCAGTCTAGCCAATAGTAGCTCTGGCCCCTTTAAGCTCTGGCCACTTGAGTTAGAGATCTGGCTGCAAGTAGCTCCAGATGCGTGTAGCCAGACCACTTGTAGCTATGGTCGAGTGCATGTGTCGAGTACATGTAGCCCATCTAGCTCAGTCGGTAGAGCATGATACTCTTAATCTCAGGATCGTGGCCAACCCACATTGGGCACCAATTGTAGACTAATTTCTAAACAGTCTTATTAAGTAAGAAACACAGAGCCAAATACAGAGGTATAAGCCATAGAGATCAGAGCAATAGCTGCCAACTAACCTTAGCTTACACCTTGCCATAGCTTCCCAAGAGAGCTTCTTCCTGTCTAACCTGCACCTTTATTGCCTTCCTGTTCTGCCTTCTCATTGGCTCTAAGTCCAGCCACATCACTTCCTCGTCACTGCCTATCTATACAGAGCTCCAAGTTTCTATGGTTGGTACTGGGATTAAAGGTGTGTGTCACCATGGTTGGCTGTGTCCTTGAACACACAGTGACTCTGCCTGCCATGTGATTGGATTAAGGGCATGTGCCACCACCACCTGACTTCTGTTTATGGCTCGCTATGACCTCTGATTCCAGACAAACTTTTTATTAACATACAAATAAAATATCACATTTCAGCACAAATAAAATATCACCACATATTACCAAATTATTAAAGACTCAGTTGTCTTAAGCTTTTACAACTAATAAATATTTAGCAACCTCAATATATAATATTGTATAAACATTCAGAGAATAAGGATCTTGGAGTACTTTTACACGATACCTACTAATTCCTTGGTGATTAAATGCAGAATAAGATTAGAACTGCTTAAGGGCTGAGGATGTGGCTCAGTGGCAAAGCACTTGTCCAGCATGCTCAAAGTCCAGAATTGGACGCACAGTAGGACAAAACAGAAACAAAATGGACTGCTTAGATACCTGTAGTTTGTCTTCTGGAACTTTCAGCCAGTGATTAAATGCCTGTGAAAGTTTGGTTCTCACCTGTTTACCTGCAATTAATAACACAGAATATGACAAATAAAACATTATTTTACTTATAAGAAACACTCATGCCGGGCGGTGGTGGCGCACACCTTTAATCCCAGCAATCGGGAGGCAGAGCCAGGCGGATCTCTGTTCGAGGCCAGCCTGGACTACCAAGTGAGTTCCAGGAAAGGCACAAAGCTACACAGAGAAACCCTGTCTCGAAAAACCAAAAAAAAATAAAAAAAAAAAAAAAAAAAAAAAAAAAAAAATAAAAGAAAGAAAGAAAGAAACACTTATTTAATTGAGTTTCTATGATCATGTGCATTTCATGGTGCACTTGTGGAGGTGGAAGTCAGAGCTTAGGCATGGTGACAAGCACCTTTACTGCCTAAGCTATCTCATTGGTCTCCAAAATGTGATTACAAGGAAAAATTGAAAAACTTGCTTCCAAACTGATCAGCACAGCAACCCATTTCCTTCCCCGCCGAATACCGAATTTCCCAATGTAAAGGAATAGTGGGGGTGGATTACCTTCTTCATTTTATCATTCAAACTACACTTGGGTGAGTGGAGAGATGGCTCAGCGTTAAAGAGCTTTTGCTGCTCTTGTAGAGGACCTAAGTTTGGTTCCCAGCACCCATGTCAGGTGGCTCACAACCATATGTAACTCCAGTTCCAGGTGATTCAACACCCTCTTCAGTCCTCTGTGGGTACCCACACTCATGCACACATACTTCCCACCCCAGGACATATATACACACAATTAAAGATCAAAAGGCACAGCTTTTTAAAATAAGGGCCAACAAGAAAGTCTAAAGCACTTCAGTGAGTTTTAATCATATTGGAGGTGGAATGGTCATTTTTAGAAAATACACTTTAATTTCTTTTTCTGAAAAACAAAGACAATCTGTTTGGGGACAATTAGTTAACACTATCTGTTACACAAAACTTCGAAGCATTTTGCTAATGAATTTCCTCATAAAATTATCCGTCATTCCTTTAAATTAAGGTTTTAGAGACTAGGGCAACTTCAGTTTACGTATCCTAAGTTTAAACAAGTGCTAGCCTTTGGTGTTGACTAGGGCCGCTAGCTTTCTAATGGCATTTTCTTTTTCACATGGAAGGCTTGAGAAAGATCTTTCGGTAGTAGTTGCCAGTAGAAGTTAAATTAGCCTAAACATAAAGCAATGGTAGATAAAATGCACAACCAGTTCATTTAGTACAAATATCGTATCCCGTCTAATACTGCAAATTCAGAACAGGGTTCAAGAAAATAGTTACAGAAAAGTTAAGTTTCGGAGGCTAGAGAGATGGCTCTGTGGTTATGAGCACTTGCTGCTCCTCAATAAGTTCCAGGTTTGATTCCCAGCATACACATGGTGGCTCAGAACCATAACTGTAACTTCACTCCTAGGGGAACTGACCTCCCCTTCTGGCCTCCTCAGGCACTAGGCATACATGTGGTGTCCAGACACACACAGCTAAAACCTCCATATACATAAAATAAAAACTTAAAAAGGGAAAAAAAAGTTAAGTTACAGTCTGGGTATAGTGGTGCACACCTTTAATCCTAGTACTTGGGAGACAGACCTCTGTGAATTTGAGGTCAGCAAGACACTGAAAAAAAAAAAAAAAAAAAAAAAAAAAGTTTTAGAGGTAAATGTGACCTGGGCAAAGCCGAATGACCTGAATTCCATCCCCAGGATTCTCTGAGCTCCACATACATTCACACTCAATACATTAATGAGGGGAAAAAAAGGAGTTGGGTTGGACAGATGACTCAGAGATTAAGAATGAGTTAAGGGTTAAGGTCCTGTAGAGGACCTGAGTTTGTCCTAGCACCTACATCACAGGTAGCTCACAACTGGCTAAGACTTTAGCTCCAGAGGATATAACACCCTCTTCTGACCACAGGCATTTACACACGTGCACATACCCTCCCACAGACACATAATTAAAAGAAAGAAGGAATAACTTTTTAGGATTGGCCACAGTACACCTATAATACCAGCACTTGGAAAGCAGAGGCAGGAGGTTCACCACAAATTCCAGGCCAACCTGGGCTACTTAATGAATTCTAGGTCAACTTAGGGATGTATCAACGATATCCTGTCTCAATAAAACAGAAAGCAAGACAGAAACATTTTCATTATATAGTTCTTTGAATAATAATTCTTATAATGGTATTGCTTCAAATAGAAGAGCTCAAGAACCATTTAAGTTTAACCCTTCCTGTTGCTAACATTTACATAAACACTACTCTCTGAAAACTATGCTATACGGACAATAACTGAACTGTTACCTGGTAATTGAAGTAAGTACCTATAGGGCTCTAGAAGAATTCTTTCAGCTTTCTCTTGAGTCTTCTCCATGTTTTATAAATTTCAAAGCTGACCTGTTAAAAAGGAGAAATATAAAAATGATCTCATGAATCAAATTATCTTTAAGTGTTAAGTGCAAAGGAATTTTTATCAAGGTATTTTTTGGACAGACAGACCTTAAATTTTATTTATATAGTAAAATGTTACATGTATAAAACCTTGAAAAATTATGTAAAGCAAAAGGAGCCAGCCACAAAAGAACATGCTGTATGATCCTATTTATAGGAAATGTTCTGAATCAGGCAATCTATACAGATGGGAAAGCAGGTTAGTGGTTTTTGGCTCAGAAAAAATAAGGACTGTTACTAATGAATAATGAAGGTGTGTGCACATGCTCACATGTGTGGTGTGTTTGTGTATAGGATCAAAATGTTATTAGAATGTGGTGATGGCTGTACACTGTAATTACACTAAAATCTACTAAACTGTAATTTAAAAAAAGGTTTTTGAAAGGTCTTATGGTGTAGCTCAGATGGCTTCAAATTTGTGACTGCCCTGGCTCATGGTTTTCAGTGCTGAAATTACAGACATGCATCATCATATCTAGCTTGTCCTGAGATGGGATCTTACTATGGTGCCCAAGCTGGCCTTGAAACTGTGGGTTCAAGCCACCAAATCCATCTTAATTATACACTCTGAATGGGTGGTATATAAATTATACCTCAAGTTTCTAAAAAGAAAAATTCTTCATTCTACTGATTACATTGATCAGAATGTTTAGTTGATGGAGCCCACAAGATCTTTTTTGGGTTTTTTTCGAGACAGGGTTTCTCTGTGTAGCTTTGCGCCTTTCCTGGAACTCGCTTTGGAGACCAGGCTGGCCTCGAACTCACAGAGATCCGCCTGCCTCTGCCTCCCGAGTGCTGGGATTAAAGGCGTGCGCCACCAACACCCGGCTGTTTAGTTGATTTTTAAGTAGTTTTCTTAGATGACTTATTGCTGACATCAAGTAAATGTCAAAACAAATTCACAAAAACAGACATTTCTATAATGATTACAAATATTCTATCAATATTAAGATAGCTGTGCTTTGTAATTTGTGAAGAACATTTTTCTCAAATCAATAAATTTCAGAGATTGTTTTTAAGATGCAAACTAATTTGAATACAATTATTATTTAAGAATTCCCTGTAGTGCCTTATTTTGAATGTTGCCTTTACTTCAATATTTCCTAGAATATAAACTGTGGCATGTATGTACATATGAATTTTTTGAGACAAGATGTATGTAGTCCCAGCTAGCCTTGAACTCTTGATTCTTTTGCCTCTACTCCCAAATACTGGGATTACAGAGCATGCTACCTTGCCCAGCTTCAATCATGGTCTTTGCAAGGGCTTCCTTTACTGGTGAGTCTTCTGTTTCTCTGCAAATATCTATGTCTACTTTTCTCCTCAGAGATCCGCTTTTCTAGTGACCATGATACCTCTGGCAAGCTTTAGGTGTTATGAGTTGTGTATTTGGGGAGCACCATTTAGTTTTCAGAATCACAAGTTCTGCTCTAATAATCTTTTATGGATTCACTGTGTATATGTAAATATAAAACCAAATAGAACATGGTTACATGATGGCAGTTCATAGTTACTGCTGGTCAAAGAGCTAGCTACATATCACAGGTTTTGGAATCGGAAGGCACCTGTGATGGTTAGTGTTGTCAACTTGACAGGCTCTAGAAGAGGGAGTCAGTTCTCTTCCATCATGTGAATCCCATGGACAGAACAACTCAGGTTGTCAGGCTTCATGCCAAACCCTTAACCCAGATCCATCTGCTGACACTATACATAAAATTAAAAGAAAGAATGAGTTAAGAGCTAAAAGCTATGACTTCCACATAAGTACTATGGCATGTGGCTGCTCATACACATACATAATAAGTACCTGTGAGAAACAAAAATTTGTGTGTACATGTATTCATGTGTGTGAGTGCATGTTTGTATAGAGACTATATAACAACCCTTGGTCTTCTTCAATCATTTTCCACCTTATATTTGAGACAGGATCCATCACTGAACCCAGGCCTTGCCAATTTAGCTAGACTGGCTGGCCAATGAGTTCCTGGGATATGCTTGTTCTGGCTCGGGCAAGTGCTGGGGTTAAAGATGGAGGGATGTGGAACTTGGCTCCTCATGCTTCATAGATGTTTTACTGACTGAGCCATCTCTCCTGCAACCTCAGTTTGTAACTCTTCATTGAAGACAGATAATAAATGAAATCAAGAATGAAGGTGATGTATTTATTGTTTAGGGTGCTCTTTAGAATCAAACACATACAAATGTGGATGCACATGCTGAGTGCTTTTTTATTGTTTGCTTTTGGAGGCAGGATTTCCCAATGTAGTTCAGGCTGCCCTAGAATGAACAATCCTCCTTTCTTAGCCTTCAAGTGATAGGATTACATGTGTACCACCATGCCCAGTGAAAAGCATGCTTTAAAAAGTATTCATAGCCAGGCAGTGGTGGCGCATGCCTTTAATCCCAGCACTTGGCAGGTAGAGGTAGGCGGATCTCTGTGAGATTGAGGCCAGCCTGGTCTACAAAACAAGTTCTAGAACAGCCAGAGCTGTCACACAGATAAACCCTGTCTGGGGGCAAAAAAAAAAGGTATTCATTTATTTAAAGTATTCATTTATTTTATTTTGTGTGTTTGTGGTTATCTTAGTTACCGTTTTATTGCTGTAAGGAGACACTATGACCAGTCCAATGTGGTGGTGCACATTTTAGTCACAGAACTTGAGAGGCAGAGGCAGGGGGATCTCTGTGAGTTCAAAGCTAGTATGGTCTACATACATAGTTCCAAGACAGCCAGGGCTACGTAGTGACCCTGTTTCAAAAACAAAAACAACCCAACAACAAAAAACACGACATTATGACTAAGGCAACTTATAAAAGAAAACATTTAACTGGAGGCTTGCTTACAGTTTCGGAGGGTGAGTCTATGAACATCATGATGGAGATCTGGCAGCAAGCAGGCAGGCATGCATGGCACTGGAGCAGTATTTTAGAGTGTACATCTTATCCATAAGCCTGAGGCAGAAAGCTAACTAGGAATGGCAGGAGCCTTTGAAAACTCAAAGGCTACCTCTAGTGACATACCTCCTCCAAAAAGTCCACACCTCCTAATCCTTCCCCAAACAGTTCCACCAACTTTGGGGGGCCATTCTCATTTAAACCACTACAGTGGTGTATGTAGAACTTTGAGATTGACACTGGGTAATTTCTTTAACCTTCCCATCTTATTGTTTGAAATAGTCTTTTATTGAAACTAGAGTTTGCTGGTTTGGCTAGATTGGCTGGCTAGCAATCCCCAGGTCCTCATGATTTCACAGCAAGGACTTTACCTACTGAGCCATTTCTCCAGCTTCAAGAGCTCATTTTTTTGGTAGTTAATTCTTAGTATGTCAAACATCCACACACACAAAAAATCAGCAACACACCAAAGTGGTTCAGTAATATGAATTCAGAGAGAAACATCCTAAATAGAAAAATTCTAGCCAAATGTGGTAGAACATGTTTATAACCCCAGCAGTTGGAAAGTTGGGAGAAGGATCAGGAGCTCAGGGCCAGCTTGGGCTACATGACATGTCTCAATCCCTTACTTCCTAAGGAAAATATCTCCATTAGCCTTGACTAGCAGTTACTATTAAGAACATCACGCTGGGCGGTGGTGGTGTATGCCTTTAATCCCAGCGCTCGGGAAGCAGAGGTAGGTGGATCTCTGTGAGTTCGAGGCCAGCATGGTCTATAGAGTGAGTATCAGGACAGGCTCCAAAGCTACACAGAGAAACCCTGTCTCGAAAACCAAAACCAAAACCAAACCAACCAAACAAACAAACAAGAACATTACAAGGAAAAGAATCGTCATAAAAATAGTTTAAAATATTCCAAATAGCAACTTAGACTGGCCTTGAACTCTTGAGCTTTTTGGAGAGGTGGGATTACAGTTGTTAATGCTGGACATGTTACTTTGGTCTTAAGAGGTTAAAGATAAAGGTGATGCAAAGAAGGAAGACAAATAATGTTAGCAACAGATCATTTAAACATATAAAAAATATCTGTTCTTTTTCCGTTGGGTGAAGTCCAAAGCCTTGCACTTGATTTACCATTAACCTAAACCCTCAAGTCCTCAAAGCATCTTTTATACACTCCTCTTTTTTAAACCAGCTGGCAGCCATCTTTTCTAAATTAGGTGGCAGCAAAAAGAATGCTGCTATCTTGTTTGCATTCTGGAAAACACATCTGACCTAACTTTAAATAATGAAGTCACCTTCAAGAATTTGCCTCTGGGTCAATAGCAGGTATCTT
>CABHPQ010168140.1:27048-45777 GCA_902168405.1 Peromyscus aztecus | reverse complement strand
GACAGAAAAGGGGGAAAGGAGAGCTTTCCTAAGATCAAGCTCAAAGAAAATCTACACACCAACCTAAAATGTTCTAATTCAAATCGAATTTTTATCAATTTACTCATTGTCTGTGATGTTTGGAAGTGTTTAGTCGATTGTTCTAGCACCTTTGACTGCACAGTCTACCTCTTCCCAAGGATGTAAGTTCCCACAGTGAACGCCGCCCCCCCAAGCTGTGTCCTCTCCTTACCCTCAGGAACAATACCACATTGTCACGCTGACGGCTATCTCAGAGGACTCCTATCTCACTCTTGCAACATGTGCTTCTCCAGAGATTATCTACGTATTGCGAGACAGGCCTTCTGTGGACGCACACACGTGCCACCGTGACCATTCGAGTCTTGTTGCAGGGAATGTGCAAACGTCAAGTTAGAATGCCATAAAAACACAGCCACTTTATCCGGAACATAATGTAGTCTTCAATTTATTTAAAGGCTTTCTCAGTGTTTTTCAATAAAGCTTTATGCCACCCTCCATAAAGGTCTTGGATTTTTTTTCAAAGATTTATTCTGCATTCCTAATGATTTTTTGTTCTACTGTAAGTAGTATCTTTTGTCCGGCTAATGTATGCCTTTGGCTGTTGGTGACAGAAGGAAAAATTAATTGTTGTGCTTTTCACTTACTTCTCCTGTCTTCTTCCTGATTATAAATTTCCTTGCAATTTTCCTATGCCCAACAACATTGTCTTTTATCTTCTGTTCTTATTTTGCTATGCTAACTGGGTTTGGGTAAAATGAATGTTTAATAGAAAAGTTGGTAGCCGGAAAACCGCCTCTGTCTGAGACTATAAAGAGAATATTTAAGAATTTTGGGAAAGGCTAAGTGTTACCAAATACCACGAGGTTTGCTTTCGCCTGATTCAGAATGTATGGAGGGCTTGTTTTGAGCACAATAGGCATTTCTAGTCATCTCAAAAATCACTATACATCACTTATTACTTCCATTTCCCAGCGTGCCTGTGGCTGGGCTGCTGCTCACAAAGGACAAGTCAGAAATAATATAGATCTCATTAATTTTGGGCATAGTTGGCCAATTTCATATTATTCACAAATGTCACACTGAACAGAACAAATAAATGCACACATAGTCATCAAATGCAGCAGACTAGAGCAAGAAATCCAGAAGCGAAGGGTAAAGTGCAATTCTAAAACTATTCTGCATTCAGGTCCTAGACTGGTTCCCTTTGGGGTCCTTACATTTTGTCTGCAAAATTAAAAAGGGGGACTCAGCAGCATGGAGAGGTTGTTTGTGAGTAGCAGTAAGAAATCAGGGCTGGGTGCCGGAGTAGATAGAGAGCTGGGGAGGTCTTCACTTTTAGTGCCTTGAGCCAATAAAATACCAAGAAGGCTCTTATCACAGTGACTACCCAGCTCAAGGAAACTAACATTGCTTTGTTAGAACCAGTGGCACCTTCTACAATATGCCGCCCGAGAACATTTTTGTTGTGGTTTCCCTACAACAAGAAGCAAAACAGTTTAAAGGCTCACCCCAATGCGTTCTATTCAAAGGGTACATTACAATTTAAACCATTAAAAAAAAAATCTACAATTTAATAGGGAGTTTCGAGTATGTTTTAAAGACACTCCATTAAAGTAAGCAGAAGACTAAAGCAAAATTTTAAACCAAGTTTTTACTTTATCAGCATAATTGATCGCGGGGTCTCTTTAAGGACTTCCGCCTTGTGTGTTGGACAGAGTCTTAGTAAGTGGCACTAAGCACCTCCTACGATACCTGTAACAGAAAAACAATTGTTTTGACACCATGGGGTAAATAACCCATTTTACGATGGTATTTTCCAGGTTCTCATTTTTTGACTGAACAAGTTAGGACTTGTGGAGCTGGAGGAAGGAGCTGATGAACTTCAGAACAGGCCTGGAGTGCTTCAATAGTGTCCTTTCCATTACACTGATCGCTAGTTCATTGACAACAGAACTCAGAAGGACTCTGTTCCCAGGCCTCCCTGAACTGAATGGAGTACCGGGCTGCCAAACTGCGGAGATCTGGCCCAGGAGCTCTCGCCGCTTTAAGGCCTTGGGCCCGCCCACCAGAAGGCCCGACCGCGCGAGGTCTGCCGGGAGTTGTAGTTCCAGGCCGTAGCACCGCATGACTCGTTTCCCCCCACTCCTTCACTGCCGCTCAGCAGACCCCAGACTCTGAAACCGCTGCAGATTGAGCATTGATCACTTCAAGGTATAAACTGAGAGAAATTGTCTTTAATCGGAGGATCTGAGCACCGCGGATGATGCTTAGAAAGAGTTTGGAGGGAGAGCAAGCGATGCGCATGCGCCTGGATGCCTTTGAGGGGCCGCAGCTCCGCCTGTGATTCTCCCAGAGCTGTGGTGCAGGGGCCTTAGGCCCTGTGGTACAAGTTTGTGATAATATTAGTAGGTCGCGAAGTTAACCGACAAAGGCAGACGGTGGTCAGGAATTTTTCTTGCACCCCATCCTGACTTCCAGGACAGCCCCACCTTCTCTCTTCTTCCAGTTTGCAGAATTGCAGTTTTCCCCATACCCCACCCCTTCATCTCTCCGTGGGAAGGCTTTCCCTGTGGTTGTGAAATCCACTGGAGTTCCTCAGCCAAGGCCTTTTAGCCTGCCTGGAATTCAAACTGCCCCTTCTTGCCAGCTCTAGGTCATTCCAGGCAGCAAAAGACTCCAGGCACAGGCTCTACAGAAGATGCTACGGTCAGATCTCCAAATTCGTGATTACCCTGCCTCCTCCGGCAAACTGGAACCAGCCAGGTAGATTAGATACATAAATACATGATAGATACGTAGATGCATAGATTAGACGTCCTTAATTCTTAAAGGGCCTTTCATAGCTTCCTGTGCTCTTCGAGGTGGCATCATTATACAAAAGGACAGGTGAGAATCTACGACTGTATTTCAGGGGCAGAACCCTCGAACTGAAAGCTATAGGAGTTCTAAATTTGCTTTTCCATCATGTCCACGTAGACGGAAGTAAAGGTAAACATCAGCTGCACCTGATGTTAGCTGCCTTTCTGAATGGCCAGTCTAGACCACAGCCACCCTTAAATTATTGAGCAATTGCCCTTTGGTGAGTGACTCCTTCCAGCAAACACAGAGGCTTTTGCCTAGAGAGATGCTTAAGATTGAGCAAATACATAGTGCCAGAGGGTGGAAAGATAATTATCAGATTTTTAACTAAGGGAGTGACACCTCGCTGCAAACCAGGTTATGCTCTAAAGTGTCCTTTTACTTCTCAAGGGGAAGAGTGAGCCACATCTTGTTTGCTCTTTCCGTTCTTCAGCGGCTGTTCCTTCTTCCTTGTATCAGCAATGCTAATATAAACATCAAATCAGCGTCGAAGTGGTGAAATGGCCTGGGCCTGTAGCCCATACCTTTAATCTCAGCACTGGGGAGGCAGGCAAATAGATCTCCGAGTTCCAAGTTGTCTTGGTCTGTATAATGAGTTCCAGGTCAGCCAGGGCTGACAGTGAGAAGCTGTCTCAAACAACAACGAAGATGAAGTGCAGGAATTCTGTAGCTATCCCTTCAGGTTGCACATAATGTGTGTCAGGAATTGGGGAGATGAAAAGAGAGGCATAGATTATGCAAAATTGGGGGACAAGGAGTACCGAGCTGCCTGGAGGGGTCTCAGAAATCTGTGTGTAAAGCAGTATTTGCTATGCGGGAACTTCTGCTGAGCTTGGAATTGTGCCTTCTTTTATCAGCAGAAAAGAAAGGTGTCCCCCACCTCAAAGCCCCACATGAGCTCTGCCTGAGAGGAATGGGACCTGATTACTTAGTCTGCCGGCATGGGCACACAATGCTCCCTTCTCCCCGGTGGTCACCTGTTGAAACCGCACTGTGCAGAGACCCTGGCTTTCTGGAAACATCTGTGGAACGCTCTGTGAAAATGCCTTTCGAGTACACGGCACATTCTTTTGAACCTCTTCTGCACTGGAACATCTTGTTCCTTCAGGCATTGATACTTGGAAACAGCCAGAAATCATTTGGATGCACGTTTGGAAGACAAGGAAAACTATCATGCTACAGAATCGCTGCTGGTGAAATCTGAGAGATGCTTTGGGGTGTGAACGAAAGTCAGGAGTTCTTACCTTGGAGCGTAGAGATTCTGAGTATAACTTTTTTGGGGGGTTATGTTTTTAGCTGATGTTATAGCCTCCCAGTGATCCCACAATTCAAAAAAGTCAATGATATAAGGTCCTTTTTCTGTGGGTTGTGGAGAGAAGTCACGGGTCAAGAGAGCAGGGGTCAGGAGAGCCGAGTGCAGGTTGTAGCTTCACCTGTAATTTGATGTGTGGTCACAGTGGTTTCCAGAACTCCCAAAAGTTCCATGTCCTCACATGCAAACTGGGTGAGTTGTGTCTCCAATATTGAGTTGCTCTGGGTTTTAGTTAGGTTTCCATTGCTGTGACGGAACCCCATGACCAAATAGCAAGTTGAGGAGGAAAGGGTTTATTTGCCTTATGCTTCCAGATTGTACTCCATCACTGAAGGAAGTCAGGACAGGAATTCAAAAAGGGCAGGAATCTGGAGGCAGGAGATGGTGCAGAGGTCATGGAGGAGTGCTGCTTACTGGTTTATTCCTCATGGTTTGTTCAGCCTGCTTTCTTATAGAGTGGAGGACCACCAGCCTAGGGATGACCCCACCCACAATCACTAATTAATAAAATGCTCTACAGGCTTGCCGGCAGCCTGATTTTTTTCTATTCTCTCATGCAATACATCCCAACCCCAGCCTTCCTTCCCTCCACTCCTCCCAGTCCCCCTTCCCCAGATCCACTGCTCCTCCATTTCCTTTCAGAAAAGAGCATGCCTCCCAATGATCTTATGGAGACATGCTTTCAGATGATTTTAGCTTGTGTGGAGTTGACATAAAACTATCCTGCACACTCTTTAATCCCATAAAATCCAAGCAGAGAAGATTCAGGAAACAACAACTTGTTTTTGAAAATCAAACATCTCTTGGCCAAGCAAGTCAGCTTTCCCAGGTGACTCTCTCAAATGTCAATCTTCATTTGGATGATTTAGGACGAATGTGCCTGATCACAGACATCAGCATCCTGGTACTGGAACTAGGAATCTAGAGACATCAAGCAGGCCTAATCAGAGAGGGAAGGCCGAGAGGCTCAAACAGCAGAGGGACTTGTTCAGAACTGTAGGAGGCACGGAGGTCCTTGTGCTCACAGCTAAGCTAGGAGAACCAGGAAGAGTAGCACACAGGGTTGGTTCCTCCAAGCCAACAATGCAATACCTGTCATCCGCCCAGAAGGCTGGGAGCAGATGAGTGTTCTAGCCCAGTGACGTTTGCACCATCTGTGTGGCTGCGTGAGGCCCTCTCCCCAGACCCTTATCCTAAGCTTGTTTTTCTCAATCTATACAACCTATCTTGATGGGAGGTGTCACATGTAGTCAATCTATAGAACCTATAGTGGTATTTTATTTGTACTGAAATGTGATTTTATTTGTATGTTAATAAATAAAGTTGCCTAGGGGTCAGAGCTATTAGCAAGCCATAGTGAAAGCCGGTTGTGGTGGTGCACGCTGGTAGGATTTGCTGAAGGAGGCGCACGCCTTTAATCCCAGCACTTGGTAGGCAGAACTAGGTAGATCTCTGTGTGTTCAAGGATACAGCCAGCATTGGAGACACATGCCTTTAATCTCAATACCAACCATAGAAGACCTGGAGTGACCTACAGACAGGCAGTGACAAGACGGTCATGTGGTTGGGTTCACAACCAATGAGAAGGCAGAACAGGAAGTCTTTATAAGACAAACACACAGGAAGTAGCTCCTCTCTCTTTCGGAGAGGTCTCTTGACTGCAGAGGCTAGCTGAAGCAGGCGGGTAAGGCTCTTAGCTCTGACCTCTTGGGCTTTTATCTTTACATTGGCTCTGTGTTTCTTATTTAATGAGACGGTTGGTTACATCTACAAGAACCCTTATGGAAGATGTCACGTGTACTTCACAAAGAGTTTCATGTAGTCATGTCTGATCTTTATTTAGCTTAGTTTGTTCCTCAAAGAGATTTATATGTTCTTTATTGTGCACATGGGATTGGGTTCATTATCACCTGAAAAGTTTTGACCAAACTGTGCTGTGCTTAAATATGCCTAAAATAAATTACTTGGGGTCAGCCTCCTGATGTTTGAACCCATGACCAGCTAGCTATGTTGAACCAAGCTGCCTTCTTGCCTCCCGGGGATTGTCCCTCTGCTGGCCTTGAAGGTCACAGAGATACACACTCCCCTCCTGTGCACAGCATGGTGCAAAGGGTTGAGGAATAAGAGGGAGCCTGGAAGGGGCAGCAGAATGCTGCTAGGGGCAGGAAGCATCAGCCTAGGGAAGTACCCTAGGAGACCAGAAGCAGGGGTCTGCCTTGAGTGGGTCTGAGGCTGGGGATGTAACTGAGTGCTGGAGTACCTGCCTAGGTAGGAGGATTTGGTCTCCAGAGGTTAATCTGGGGTGGATTGGAATAAACAGAATTCAGGCAAGAGAACTGGTTGTCTGGGACTGAGCCCCACTTAGCAGGAGCTTAATCTAGGGTGCAGAGTAACTTGAGAGTAGACCAGAGGCTGTCTTCAGGATAGAGCCTGCACTAAAGACTCTGCCATTAGCCATAGAAGACAGGACTCTGGTGACCTTCTGAAGTTGGGGAATAGCTTAGGAGCTACCTGATGGCTGTGGGTTCATTCCCACTCTCTCCCTCCCGAAAGCTTAAACAGTTTTTCTAATGATAAATGTTTGTTGGTATAGATTCCATTGATAAATATGGTTAATTTTTTTAGATTCATATTTTAGCATGCGATTTTTTTTAAATAAAATTATTTAGGAAACATTTGTCCATGGTTACTTAGTTACAGCTAAATAGGAGCAGGTAGTTGTTGGGTACTGTTGCATAGTAGGACCAGTGTAGGTAGTGACTATTAGAAGAGATCTGGGCATGGTGGCACATGCGTACAATCTGAGCACTTGGAAGGCTGAGAGAGGATGATTGCCATGAATTCATGGCCATCTTGGGCTACACAGTGAGTTCCATGCCAGCCTGGACTACAGAGTAAGATCTGATCTCAACAAGCTAAATCTCAAAGAAAAGCGTATGAAAGTTTTCATCATAATAAATGGCAAATGTTTGAGGAAATAACGTTTAATCTGATTTTTTAAAAAAAAAAAAACATCATGCAGGAAGGGAGAGATGGTTCAGCAGTCAAGGGCACATGCTGCTCTTGCAGATGACCCAGTTGGTATACCACATGGTGGTTTGCAACTGTCTTTAACTCCAGTTTCTGGGATCCCATACCCTCTTCTGGCTTCTGAGGGCACCAGGCACACGGAGTGCACATACACACATGCAGGCAAATGATCATACACATAAAATAAAAGAAACTATAAAGTAGTATGTAAGCATTATGCACAGTCTTATGTTTTTAAGGTAGCGACCTAAAATGTGCGCCTTGGTTCTCATTCATATTCCTCTATCTACATACATTCTTTTTAGTATGTAATTGTCCTGAAAATAGAGCGAATATCAATACATTTTTCAGCCTTTTTCATTATCAACCATTGTGTTTGGAGGCATAAAAGCACTCATTATCATGATACAGTCTTTTTTTGTATGTGTCTTTTGTTTTTTAGTCTCTGAAAAATAGTGGACACCACCCAGTCCTGGGCTCTGTTTCCGTGTCAAGGTCTGCTGCTGTGAACATAGATGAACAGTAACTTTTGGTGTTTCAGGTCTGCTCAGGTGAAATGTGTACCTACACTCTTTGTTCCTCCTTCTCCCCTCTTCCCCCTTCCGTCCTCCTTTCTTTCTTTTTCCATTCCTCGTCTGTGAGAGCAGGGAGAGAAGAGAAAAGTACAGAATGATGCTCTTCAATCTTAAGGAGCATACAAACTTGAGATAAAGGTTTCGTACTTAAGGAAGCAAATGGCTGAGTGCTTAGTCAGTTGCTAAAAACTAAACCTCCCAAGGCAAGGAAGCCGAAGGGGTGGGGGTTGGGTGGGAAGGCAGTCCCTGATTTTCATGCTCCATAATGAGAGGGAATTTCCGCTCTCCTGAAAGGCAGAAGCATGGAGCCTCTCCTACTACGGGTGGAAGCCTGACCAGTGACCTTGACCCTGCCCTTCCTTTCCCTGTCACTTATGGAGTCACCTGGCCATAGGTCGCTAGCATTGTTTTTGCTCCATAATGAGAGACCACGCAGCTTTTGTTTTATGTAGGGAAGCCAGAGATTTTGCAGGGTAATCAAAGATTGGGGAGGGCTTCCAGAAAATCTGTTTGGCTCCAAATCAAGCTGGAGTGTCCAGTTCAGCTTCATCAATAAGTAAAATTGAAATGTTGACCTTTGTTGGCCTGCTGTCTGGCTTTACCTCTCAGCAAACTCCAAACTCTGAAAGAAAAAACAGGCTGCTTTGTTGTGGTTGTTGTTGTTGTTTTGTTTTGTTTTGTTTTGGCCTCTCCATCCCATCCCAAGCCAGGGAAGAAAATCTTGAGGTGGGTCAGTCTAGAAGGAGCAGCTGGGTCTGGGGTCATCACTCAATAGGAGCCAGCACTGGTTAGTTTTTGTCAACTCCACAGGAGCTGAGGTCATCTGAAAAGGTCAACTGGAAAATACCCCATCAGATTGGCTTGTGGGCAAGCCTCTGGGTTGTTTTCTTGATTGACTCTGATGTGGGAGGGTCCAGCCCACTTGGGTGGTGCCACCCCTGGTCTTGAGTTGTATAAGCCAGGAGGAGCAAGCCAGTAAGAAGTATTCCCCTACAGTCTCTTCTAGGTTCCTTACTTCCCTCCGTGATGGACCGTGACCTGGGATGTGAAAGCCAATAAGCCCTTTCCTCCCCCAAGTTGCTTCTGGTCATGGTGTTTATCACAGCAATAGAAAGCAAAGTAGGGCAGAGCCCCGGGATGTTTCTGTCACAGGACCTGAAGCAGCCACTACTGCTTTAGAGGGCTTAAAAATAAGTATAGTCTCCCACACTCAAAAAGATTCGGATACCTGTGGTGGTTTGAAAGAAAATGGCCCCCAAAGGTAGTGTCACTATTAAGAGGTATGACTTTTTGGAGTAGGTGTGGTCTTATTATAGGAAGTGTGTCATTGGAGGCAGGCTTTGAGGTCTCATATATGCTCAAGATACTGCCCAGTGTCTCAGTCTACTTCCTGTTGCCTGCAAATCAAGATGTAGCAGCTCCTTCTCCAGCACCATGTCTGCCTGTACACCACCATGTCCCACCATGATGATAATGGACTGAATCTCTGAACTGTAAGTGCACCACCACAATTAAGTGTTTTCCTTTATAAGAGTTGCTGTGGCCATGGTGTCTCTTCACAGCAGTAGAAACCCTAACTAAGACAATACCCTCGAGCCAGCCTTGAAGAGGAGAAAGGGCTGTCTGGAAGACACCTCTCTTAGTCTGTACAGTGGGTAGTCAGGATAGCCAGAGAGTTGGCTGACATGAGACACACAAGAGCTTCCAGAACTAACTCCTCCTGACTACCTGGATGTGAGCTGGCTGCCTCTGATGCAAGCTGTTTTCTCTTTCCGGAATTCCTTCTTTCCATTGTTTTCACCTACAAGGTGAAAGGAGAGGGTCATTGTCCCCGAGGAATGCTTCTGCCCCTGAATTAAATGCTTGTTATCTTTCTGTTCATTCCTATCCATCATTCCAGATTCTTAGACACCTGCTCCACTGGGAGCCTCTTCTTGCATTCCCTCCACATCCTGGTGTATTTGGATGTTCAACTGCTCCCCACCATGGCCTTAGCAGCTTTACAGTTGTGCTCTCAGTTACAGGGCTTAAAGCCCTCCACCAAGGCACCTTCATCTCCAGAGCATCTCTATACTTGCTTCTTATTCCAGCTGTGCCCAGCTGTATCATGCAGCCTGCCTCAAAAACTCTTCCTTCCACCTCTTAGTGTTATTTGAAAAGCTTCTACATTTGTGTGTGTGTGTGTGTGTGTGTGTGTGTGTGTGTGTGTGTGTGTGTGTCCCCTTCAGAAACCTCCTTGACCTCAGAAAGAATTTATTGCCCCTTTATCCTCCATCTTTAGACTCTGGAAATGTAAACTTTACCTACTTTGAATTTAATACCTTCTATTGAAAGGTTTGTTTATTCATTGATCCCTTGAACTTGAGAATCTTCTACCACAGTCCTTTCTTCCTTCCTCCCTCCCTTCCTTCCTTCCTTCCTTTCACTTTACCCTTTAACTTGGAACCTAATAGATACCCAAGAAGCGTTGAATGGATGGATTATATTGTTTCTTTATGCTTATGTCTCTTCTGCCTTTTTTAATTAAGTCTTTGAGGTTAGGAAACTGGCTTATTCCTAATTGCTGGTATGGTACCTGATAATGGTACCAGTGCACTCTGCAGTGTTTCCAATCTGCTCTATCATTTACGACTTTGAAACCTCATTATCTTCTCTGTCCTTATCTCTAGGTTGTACGTATCTCATTGTCCAGTCTTCCAGATTTGGCAGTCAGCTCCCTGAGGGCAGGAGCAGGGCTTCATGTCCCTTTTGTCCCCCAAGGGTCAGCTACAGTGTTCAACTTTCTGGGAGTACTAGAAGTTAAACTTTTCTTAGCTAAAACTATACATCATCCAGATCCCTCACTCCAGTGATGAGATGTCCACTCACGTGACCTCCACATCCAGCATCTCATTATACCTAGAATTGTTTCGTGCATGCTTAATGGTACTCACTTCCAAATGACGGAAAGACAGACTTGAAAACATCCTATTATTTCATGTTTATGTTGGCTATCGTATTCTGCACCAGTAGATATGCAGTATGTATTTTCAAATTAATAAAGTTGATGAAACCCACCAAGGGTAATAAGCCCAAAGACAGTACAGAGCAGCAGGGAGATGAAAACTGCATCAGCCCAGGAGGAGAGTGGGGAGTCAGCTCAGGGTCTTCTCCAGGCACCAGGAGACATCAAGTCTAAACATATGCCTTTCAACTGCAGAACATCAAGATCCTTCTGGTTCAGTCACAGTCACATAGAAAAGAGCAGTCTTTAGATCAGAATTCCTTAACAGTCGTGGAGATGTTCTGTTTGCTTTTTCCCATAGGGAATCATTCACTCCTCCTTTCTCTCTTTCCTATTCTCTTTTTCCCCTTCCTGCCTTCCGTTCTGCACATCTTTACTGAGCATCAACTACACGCTCAGTGCATTCTTCTAAATAATTCATCAGTTCTCATAACCCTTGAGACAACTCTGAGATGGGGATGTCATATTTTCACTTAAAATATGATGCAACCCTGTATTTGGGAGACTGAGGCAAGAGGAACTTGAGCTCAAAGCTAACCTAGGCTATAGAGTGAGAGCTCATATCAAACAAGCAAAACCTAGAAGAGGGAAAAAGTAACAAACCATAGATTTCAGAAATTGCCCAAGGCCACAGAACTGATAACTGGGGGACACATTTGGACCTAGATCTCACAAATGACAAACTTATTTGTCACTGTTTAACTTCATCACTATAGTGTCTCACCATAAAGATCAATGGTTTTTCTGTGACAGTCTCTAAACAGAATGACAGAGTGAACTGCATGGTCCCTGAAAGTGAATACTGACACAGACAAGGTCCTCTATGCCATAGAGGGTCTGAGGATTGGCCATAGCTCCTCGAGAGGTCAAGAGTCACTGGAGTTAAGATCTGAAGGACAGATGGGAGTTTGCTGGATCAGGACAAAAGCCTGATCTGGACAGAAGTACAGAAATTGGAGAGGCCCAGAGCAGAAGATGGGAAGAGAAAGGACCTGAGTTCATGTCCCCTTCAGGAGCACACCAACAAGGACTTAACTCCTACTTGGTCCTACCTCCTAAAGGTTCCTTCACATCCCAGGAACACCATGGGCCTATGAGGGACATTTAAGATCTAGCTGTAACATTCTATTTTCGAAGTATTCATTTATTCGTGTTTCCAGCTCACACGGAGTAATTGTCTTTGCTTTTGTCCAAAAGTACTAAAGTACAAAGGCAAATGTTGTTGAAGGGAATTCGCATTTTCAGGTTGGTTTGAGAGAAGCGGTGCCTCTTGGCAGCCAAATACCACAGTGAAGTGGCCAGCACTGCATGCCTGCTACTCCACTGCACCCAAGAGCTGCGCAAGTGCACTCAGATGCTTCAAGGACCCGACAATCCTAATCATGCTGTCTCATGGGAGGCTTGTGTTGAAAAGGGGGATTGTTGTTGGTCACATCCACCATATCCACCAAATGTAAATAATTTTATTATGATACCAGTCACAAAATCTGAAGTCAATTTAAAAACATGATTTCATGAGCCACTCCAAATCCCCCAATTGTATTATGACTAAGGTGGTGGGTCCACAGGGATCTATTATACTATTTCCCTTAAATTTGATTAAGTTATGCATTTTCCATACTCATTTATTTTTAATTAGTAACAGATTGTATGTTCCAAGTAGCTTTAGGTTCCCAACAAAATTGAACAGAAAGTATAGAAGACTTTTGTAAGTAGCCTTACCCTCCCCCTGCCCCATGCCTCTACCCCCACACACTCAAGCCCACCATCCCAGACTATCAACATCCAACACCATGATAGGTTTCTTTTTTGAACTAGGCTTTAAATGTAGGATATACATGTTTTATCTTTTTAATAAATATATAGTATTTCACAATTTATCCTGCCTTTGCTATGGATTGTGATGATAGAATGTAAAAGGGGTACTCAGTGGGGTACTCAATATAGTCCTGTTGTATGGGTGGTCAAGAAAGGTTTTCCCAGAGAAAACCAACAGGTAAACAGATTTGAACGGTAAGTAGGAATTAGCAAAGTAAAGATGTCAGGAGAGTGTTAGACAAATGGCGAGTGCCCAGACTCAGGATGAGAAGGAGCCTGGCATATTTTAGGAGCTCAGCAATTGGAGGATGAAACTCAAGTATCAGGTAGAGATAGAACCTGTGTATGTCATAGGCTGTGTTCAAGAGTTCCTTTTGTCTTGACCTAGAGTGATGTGTCACATAGGAAGTGACATAAATAAATTTGGCTTTAAAAGGATGGGCATGACTGCCTGGTGGCAACTTTATGGAGGTTGGAATTAGGGAGACTGGGTAGGAATATATTGGGCTAAACCTGGAAATGATAATAGTGTGGTAAAGCGGTGGCATTTAGAGAAGGAGAAAAATGAGTAGGTCCCATCAGTACTTATGAGATAGGATAACAGGATGTGAATATTGGCCTCACAAACAGAAGAGAGCACTGAGCTGAAAAACTGAATGGAGTGTAGCCCATGTGTTGAGCTAGGAGGAGGGCTGGTGACATATAAGGAATTTGCAAGACCTTAAGAGCTAGTTTTTCCATTTCAGGTAATAACCGTGAGTTAGGTACCATTCTATATAATTGGCAGCAGGTTCACCCCACCCAACCAAATTCAGTTAGCTTCAAAAGCCGCACTTTCTGCTAGGGATATGGGACTGTGGCAGAATGCTCCCCCAGCATGCATGAAGCTCAAGGTTCTACCACCATCACTGAAGAAATCCCAAAGGAAGGATTGCCCTTTCTGTCCTCTGATAGGATTTCAAGTGTCCACCGTTCTTATCTAGGCACAACGCTTTGGCATATGGACACCCAGAGTTCTCAGTCTTGTTTCTACCTCCTCTCCCACTTATTATTTTTTAATGACTCACTGCAATTCCTACAGCAAGTTTCTTCTTTCTGTTCTCTACCTACTCCATAATAGCAGGTTTAGCAGGTTTCTCCAGGCAGCTTCCCTTCCTCCTCCTCTGGGAATTTAAAGTCCAGTATGTCACTGGACAAATGTGTTCTGTCGTAATTGATGGTAGGAGTTCACCCTTCTGGTCCATTATCCCAAATCCTGTGTGTCATTGAATGTGGTACTTGTATTCCTCTCTGGCTTCACTCACTTTCCTAAGGGGCTGTAGTAATTTATAGGGATCAGTCTCCAAGTTCCCATGCCCCATTTCAAGGTCTGTACCAAGATAGACTGTGGCATTACTTCCATCTGCTCCTCATCCTAAGCTGCCTCTTCTATTTCTCTGAGGCCTCTCCATCATTGGTTCTCTTCAACTGAAACCAACAGGGAACTGTTGTTTACATGTATGATGCCAATTCTATCCATACTTACTTTCTCTTGCCTTTCTCTAGCCTTTCATACATAGCCATCAAAATATCAGTTGAGTTCATGAATGAGCAGGAAAGCAAAGGATAGCAAAAGATACTTTATTTTATGAGAGATAAAGTCCTAGTTTTTATTCTAGCAAGATAAATCATAATCTTTAAGTTTTATGAATAAAATTGCTATTAATAGTTTGGAGATAGGCTGTTCACTATAACAGTATATCTGGTTCTCTGTGGAGTCTCTCTTAGTTTGGGTCTCTATTGCTGTGAAGAGACATCATGACCACAGCAACTCTTATAAAGTAAAAGATTTAATTGGGGTGGCTCCCTTACAGTTTCAGAGATTCAGTCCATTATCATCATGGCAGAGAGCATGGTGACATGCAGGCAGACATGGTGCTGGATTAGTAGCTAAGAGTCCTAATCTTGCAGGAAACAGGAAGTTGACTGATGTACTGGGTGGTTTCCTGAGCATAGGAAACCTCAAAGCCCACCTCCACCCTGACATACTTCCTCCAACAAGGCTATACCCATTCCAACAAAGCCATACTTCCTAATCATGCCACTCCCTATGAGATTATGGGAGCCAGTTACATTCAAACTACCATACTAACTGTACATGACACTCTCAAGTGAAGTTTTTCTTCAATATAAATAACATTAAACCAAACCACAGTGAAAAAAGTAACATTAAAAATGAAAAGTTAGAAGTATTTATCATGTCATGCTGCTGTCACTGATACAGAGAATCAGAGTCCTAGCTCTGGCTGCCTATGAAGTTAGCCAACTCTTTTTCCTAACCCCTCAGCTCCTCTTCTAAAATTGGATAGAATGGCCATTATTTTAGCCTCCATGGTACCATATTACTATTGCATTGGACATTTTGGTCTTACTTCAGATTTGCAAAATGCATGGCAATCACACTCATTAGTATTTCTGCAAAGCCCTCCTATGAGGTGGTTCAGCAGTATTGAAGCCAAGCATAAAAATAAGTATGCACTTACCAGGAAGATGCTGAGAGGATCCAAATGAAATGCCAATGAGCGATAATGCACACCATTCAAAACGCTAGCTTCCCCAGATGCATAGCAGCAGAACTGTCAAAACCCTCTTCCATCTGATTTGAATCCCCAGCCTCAGAAAAAAATTATTTTATGAGTTCTTACTTACAATGTTAGGGTTTATGCTACTATTTGAAAACTGCATATTCAGATGTTTAAGCTTATGAAGGCAATATTTAAAACTCAGCATCTTAAATATACTCTTTCACTTGTGTCCCCTTATGGCAAGGAATCACTCAAGTAAATGGTTTTGGGATGGCCTCAAATTGTCCTGAACTTGCTTTTATTTGTTTATTTTTGTTGTTGTTTTGGTTTCTTTGAGACAGGGCATCACTATATAGCTCTGGCTGTCCTGGAACTCACTCTCAAGACCAGGCTGGCCTTGAATGCACAGAGACCCACCTGCATCTGCCTCCCGAGTGCTGGGATTAAAGACATGCACCAATATGCCCAGCCAGAACTTGCTTTTTAAGATCATATTTTAGTTAGCCCAAATTATGCAGCTACCATCAACTATGGATAGATCAGTTCAGCTGAATAGTTTGTTTTAATGGAAGTGGGAACTCCACTCCATACAAGACTCAAAAGAGGTGAACAGGAATAGATGAAGTGAGATGCTATATATCAGTGTGTAGCTTAGGGGTGGACCACTCAGCATACTCAAGGCCCTTTGATCCTTAGCCATTCAAGAAAGTAAAAGTGAAGATAAATGGGTCTGTTAGGGTCCCTAACTAGTACCCTATAAGAAGAAGAGACGTTGACTCCAGGCACTAGGAAGAAAAACACAGGAGGAGAAAAGAGTTTCTGTGGACACAGCAAGATGGTGACTGCAAGCCAGGAGAGCAGGACTCCCATCCTGTGGACACCTTGCTCTTGGAGCTGGGACCTCCCAAACTGTGAGGAAGTAGATTCTGTTATTTCAGCTTCCACACCACGGCATTTGTTATGACAGCCCTGGCAAACGCACCGTGTTTTTGTTTCAAGAGATTCCTCTTGTGGCCTCACTCTAACGTTTGAACAATACTGCCAGCCTCCATCCATGCTGCAGACAAAAGGAAGAAAAATGGTAAGGAAAAAGGTGAGCGCACAGGTTATGGGGAGGAGGGGCAACATCAGCCCCTCCCCAGCAGAGTTCCATGTAGCTGCACCAACAGGTCTGTGTTACAGAGTTCCCCCACTGCATGGGGATTCTCTAGAGAAATAAACCCATAGAATGAATATTTATTTAAAAAAGGGGATTTGTTGGCTTGGCTTACACAGTTCAGTCTAGATAGTCCGACATGGCCATCTGCATGCTGAGAACCCACAGCGGCTCAGTCCAGAAAGCTGGAGGCCTCAGCAGTCCCAACCTGGTGCTAAAGGCTTGAAGGATTCCTGCTGTCAGTCCACACTGGAAGGTCAAAGAAGGCAGGGTCTGACATGAACAAAGTATGTCAGCAGCAACAGGGTCGATGAACTCCCAAATGGTAGATAATTTCACCTGTGAAATACTAAGTCAAGCAGACAAAATTCAAAAGCTTTTCCCTCGAATCTCCTTCTATCCAGGCCACCACCAGAAGGTGCCACCCACCGTTAGAGTGGGCCTCTTCCTTCAGTTAACCTAACCAAGAAAAGTCTCACAGGTGGACTCCGAGGCCCATCTCTTAGTTGGTCCAGATCCAGTCGGTGACCTATATTAGGCATTACATCTACCCAGCAGCCAAAGCAGTAGAATGATGTTTCCTTTTCTTTCTTTTCTTTTTGAGATTGTGTTTTAACTGCAATATCTCTCCCTTCCTTTTCCTCCCTCCAAACCTTCCCATATACCCTTTCCTAATATCCTTCTAGTTCATGGTTTCTGTTTGCAACAATTGTTATTGAATGCATATTGTGTTTACATATACATATATTCCTAAATACAGCCTGTTGAATACACATTTGTTACTTGTGTGTTTTCAGGACTGACCATTTGGCACTAGACAATTGGTGTGCTCTTCCCTGGGGGGGACCACCTCTCCCGATCCCATCTTTACTCAGTTGTCTATAGTTCTTTACTCAGTTGTCTATAGTTCTTTGTGTGGGGTTGAGGCCTCATGGGCTTTTCCCTGTCTAGCTTGGCATGTTCATGGGTATCATCCTTGTTCAATTCACAATGGAGCAGTCATGCTGGTGAGACTTTATGGGTATAGCTCCTGATGTTTTTGTATTTATTTATTCCTTTATTTCTTTATTTTTAATTGAGCATATTGTCATGTCAAACACAGCTAAATAGTGAAGAGAGTGAATGAAGACTGTGGATGCATCTAACAAGTATATACTATCTCAGATGTTTTCCATGAGAATTATGGAGATACGTGGAGGTGTTTCTACACCACAACAGTTGGTGAATACAACAAAGAGCCGAAGAAGAGCTGGTACTAGGAGTTTGTGTGGAGGTTACCACCCTTCCTGTATAGTGGCCTTAAAGGAAAATCACTCAAGACGCCACGTTGTCCTGCTTTCCCACTGGTCCATTTTGGTTAGTTCGTTGCATGTTTTTCAGCCTGTGTTTACTTCCCTAGAAAAGAGGGGTGATCAGGGCTGGAGATGTCCTTCATTTGGCAGGGTACAGGCCTAGCATGTTTGACTCTGAGCACTGTGAAAACTAAGCATGGTGGAGATGGAGGCAAGAGGATCAGAAGTTGAAGGTCATCTTAGGCTACACAGCAAATTAGAGGCCAGCCTGGGCTACATGAAAGAAACCCTGTCATAAAGAGAGTGGTGGGAGGAGTTTCAGGGGAGGAAAAGTCAAGTAGGGACCTGAGTAATTGTGATGCACGTGGTAAGATTTGTGGAGGGTGGATTTAGAGTTTCCCCGGGTATACAGAAGGAATATATTAAAGACTGTTCATCTCAATACGATCAATAGAATTAAAACTGGGGGCTGCAGAGCTGGCTCAGAGGGCTGAGAGCACTTTCTCTGCAAGCATGAGGAGCTAGCTTTGAACCCCCAGTACCCACATAAACATCTGGGCATGACTAAACCGACCAAAACCAAACCCCACTCCGGAGGAGGCAGAGACAGGGAGATCCTGACAGCAAAGAGAAACAGAACCCCGAAGATCTCAGTAAAGTGTTGCATGTCCCCTTCCTGTGAATTTAAGTTTGGAAGTAGATGCTATGGTTTTAATGCCTCCACCAAAACTCAAATTGAAATTTAATACCACTGTGAAGTATTAAGAAAGGGTGGAAATTTAATCTAACTACGGTATTTAGAGGTGGGACCTTTGGGAGGTGATTGAGGTTAAATGAGGCAGCAAGGGTGGAGCCTTAATCCAGTGGGACTGTGGCTTTGTCCAAAAAAAAAAAAAAAGTAAGAACTGAGCAAGGATGCTGTTTTGCCATGAGATACTATGTGTGCCACTTTAGGACTCTGCAGCATCACCACCCCAAGAAAGATTTCCCCAGGCATTTCTACCTGATCTTGCCTACCAGTCTTCTGAACCATGAGCTGAATAAGCCTGATTGTGTGTGTGTGTGTGTGTGTGTGTGTGTGTGTGTGTGTGTGTGTGT
>CABHPQ010168140.1:0-16162 GCA_902168405.1 Peromyscus aztecus | reverse complement strand
AGCCAGAACCAACCCTGTTCCCTTTTGCTTTTGTCGGAGTTTTATGACAGCAACAGGAAAAGAAACTAAGACAGCACTTTATTCCCAACCCCATGTTAAAGCTGTTAGTGGATTTTGTTTTTGATACAGGATGTTTGCTAATATGTGCTAAAACGGACAGATTCTCCTCCAGGGTGTAGTATACCAGGCTACCAGTGTTCCACTTAGCTTCTCTGTGTTCAGCCTTCATGTCTGTTTCTCCTGAGACACTGTACCTCCAAGAGTTTCTTTCTTTTCTTTTCTTTTTTTTTTTTTAGCTATTCATACAACTAAAAAGAAAGCATAAGACCCGCATCTCCACCACTCACAATTTTTCTGTTATTATGTGAGAATGAATCTACACCACCTGACTCATTATACACTGTACTGAGGCTATGGCAGAGTCAAAAAATGGCGTGTGTCCATGAGTCTGCCAGTTCTTTGGGAGAACACATACTTTGCCTCAATGTTAAAGTTGTGAAAGAGTTAAACAATCTTCCAAAGAAACCTAGCAGACCTCAATATGTCCACTCACGCAACACATGCCTCACTTTGAAGGTAATTAATTCAACTTAGCACTGCTCCCTGAAGGTCTTGTCTGAAATAGAGGCGACATGACATGACGGTCTGAAATTGTGAAGTTTGTCACCTTAGATGCTGAAAAGCCCAGGGACCATCAGACGAACCCTCAAGCTCTACTGTTAACAATGCTTATCTCAGAGAGGGAAGGGCGAGGCATATTCCCATCACCTCACCCAGTGACAGAGCCTGGCCAAACCTAGGTATCCTATTTGCACCCGTTGGGGGATCATTGTCCACATTCAGAGATCAGAGGTAGGTAGAGAGGGGCTTGGACCCCTGCAAGAAAAGGTCTTTCTTGAAAATCTGTTCCTCCTTGATCTTCCCCAGATCCGGTGGGATGCCAGGAAAAATGGGGAGTCCCTGGAGAGGAAGAGTTACCACAGACTCCTCTATACCACCATCGAGGCTGATGTGACTGAGAGCCTCAGACCTCTCCAGATGGCTAGAAGTGTTTCCGCTATGGTGGCTCCTGAGGCAGAGGACGTGCTGTCCCTCCCGGCGCCCGCCCCGCCCGCGCGATGCCCGGTAGTAACCCCGAGGAGCGGGGCGCGCAGCAGCCGAGCTGCCTTCAACCAGCGCGCTCCTTCTGGTTTGCAACCTAGCTGTTAGATCCGGCTTCTCCCGGGCAGAAACTGGCGCGTTAAGTTTGCACCCACGTGGCTTCTCGCCCGAGTGTGCTCCTCTAGCTCTGGAGTCAGCCTTGCTCTTCGGTGGAGGAGTGATGGAGTTGGGGGTGGGGAGGAGATGGGCAGCCCCCGGCTGTGGGACAGTGGGGAACAGAAAGGCCAGCCGTGGGGGGAGGGAGGGAGGGATGGGAAGCCTAGGGGATGTCAGTGGCAGGTGATGATTTGTGTAGGAGGGGGTCCTCAGATTGCCCTGCCAGGTCTGTGATCATGCCCAGACAGAAATCAGAACACGCCCGCAAGGCCCACAGCCTTCATTTCAGAGAGGAGAAGGAAAAAAAAAAAAGAAAAAACCCTCCCGACGCCTAGCAGCAGTCCGCAACCGGCTCTGCGCAGGCGCGCGGGTTCCACGTCTGACCTGGAGTTACCCCGCGAGGCAGTCCCAGCCGAACTAGGTGAAAGGTAACTAGCAGGCGCAGCTGGGGCAACAGCCCAGGCACGCGTGCGAAAGGGCCTGTCCTATGCCTTTCCAGACTCAGCAAGTTTCTCTAAGCAAAGCACTTCCTTCTGTGGATGATGCCGGGGCTAATGCAAGGATGCCCGAATGGAGATTTGGAGAATTTTTGCCACCTGGCTGTCAGTAAGGCAAACTAGGACCAGGAATTGTGCAGGGGTGGGGAAAACCAGGTGTGGAGGACCATTTGTGTGCCTACCATGGTGTGGAGAATATCACGTTTTCTTCAATTTAGAGAGCCCTTGGAGAGAGGTAATGTGACCTCTCGTTTATGAGCTAGGAAACTGAGTCCCAGAAAGTTCCAGTAACCTGTCTAAGGGAAGGGTAGTTTCCATTAATGATCCCTGTTTGTGTTTAGAGTTCTGCTCCAGAATAAGTAACTGGCACACGTAGTGTGCTCTGCAAGGCCGCCTTTTAGAAGATACAACATCCATTCTGAGGTAGGACCTGCTACCGGTTGGGTTCTTCGTTTATTGAGGGCAGAGACACTGCTCACACTTGTTGAATTTGCTGTTTGTTGGAGTGAGCTCATAAAAGAACACCCCAGGCTACTCAAGAGAAGAGGCAACTGTGTCTAGCAGGCTGAAGCGACTGCTTGTTTGTGATTTTCCCCCAAACGAGGGCTTTTACATTCATTCAGTAGACACGACTAGCGCCCAGTCTGGAATGTGTCTGTAGCTGAAACCGGGTGGAAAGCATGGAAGGTGGAGAATACCTTGTTTCTCCTGGAAATTCTGCACTGAGTCTGGCAGAGTCTGCTTAGAGTGCTGTGCCACAATTCCACAGTTATTTCTCATTGATCTGGAGCCTGGAAATCCAAGATCAGAGTACTGGCTGGCCCTGAAGCTGACATCTCCGTGTATGCTCAAAGAGCAATGAGAGGAAGAGAGAGAAAGAGTAGAAAGGAGGGGGAGAGGATCCGACTAGTGTCTTTTCTTGTAAGTTCAGAGCAGTTGGAGACATCTGGGCGTTGGCCCGTGTTCAGGCTTGGTGGAAGTCATTACTTCCCTTCCCAACAGAGTTGCCTATGTAGCTAGACCTGTGTCAGGGAGGGGCGGACAGGGACCCTGTCCCACTTCCCTTACTTCTGTCTACCCCTTGGTGCTGGGCTGTTCCTCAGAACTGCGAAGAGCAGGAGAACAGGTGTCCCCTCCTGAAGGAGCCTTGGAGGCAGAGGAAAGGAAATCAAGGCAAAGAGAAGTGGGCCAGCCTCTCCCACTCTCGTTTCTTTCCAAGAATCTGCTCCCTTGAGTGTCTCGTCAGGGAATTGGAATGTCGCTGCCTCGTGGCCCCAACACTGTTGCTGCTCAGGCTGATTAAGACAAAGGCCGCAATTGGGCTACCCTTGCCCGAAAGTAACCCTGTCTCCAAGCCTCGCTGAAGTGACCAGGGGAAACGAGGAGGCTGGTAGATGCCTCTGTTGCCATTGGCAAGAAGATGGCTGCTTGGAGACTTAGATCATTACTCTGTTGAGAGTCTCACATGCTGAGAGCTTTGAACTGAGCTCCGAGCTGGACGGTTGTAATTGAAGCCTCCTGTGACCCACCGGAGTCTTATGCAATATCTGGTGTGATCCCTCCTGGTTTTTGGAGGATAAAAACCGAGGCTCTGAGAAGGTAATTCCCGATGTCACCCAGCCAGCAAAAAGCATGGCTGAGACTCAGTTCATCTCACAGCTCTGCATTTTTCAGATCCAACATGCTTTGGGGGTTTGTAGAGCTGGTTGGGAAAACTATCCCTTGGGTTTCCTCCTTTTTTATCACAGGACATTTTAAATGAAAAGGTAAAGCAAATGTTGTCCTATGCCTTCCCGATGGTTAAGCACTGAGTGAGTTTGTACAGGAATGCATGTAGGAGAGAGCAGAGAGCAGAGGGTGAAATGGGTTGCGGTGCCCGCAACTGTGCTTGCACATAATATGTGTACACACACACACACACACACACACACACACACACATATTTCCCAAGTGACTGAATAAGGGAAGGGGAATATAGCAAAGTAGGAGTGGAAGAATTTCAGTAGGAGATGCAAACGTTTTAGGAAAACCATTTTGTAGTCTTAAGCTCACTAAGTTTATGATGTCTTTGAACTAGTAATGAAAGGTTTACTACCCCTAGAAGATTATTGGAAAACATATTGGTAAAGTGGGTGCAGCAAAGCCCTGGTCTACATCCCCTTCAGGTTCAGCAGCTCTCACTGGGCCCATAAGTGTGATTTCTGCTGCTGTTCTCACTGGGAAAGGCCGTTCACTACATTCATTCAGAAGCTACTACTTTTTTTTTGAGTTCCGTGCACACCAGGCTGGCCTTGAACGCCTCATCCTCCTGTCCCCACTTCCTAAGAACCTGAGTTTCCAGCCGGTGCCTCCATAATCATCTAAAAACTAATACTCTCTCTGGGGCTTTAGAAAAGATCTTTGTTCCAAAGAGGAGAAAACTGGAGATTTGGAGTCAAAGGTTACAGGTTGAGTCTCCTGTCTTCGAGATCATCTTCCAGCACACAGCTGAATCTCAGCAATCCTGTTTTCTTATATATAAAAGGGCTAAAAAAATTATTTCAAAGGGTAATTTTAAGGATAACGAGCCATGTTGATGATATGTGATGTGGAATGGGAAAGGGGATTGATAAATACAGAATGCTTATTTCAGTTCATTATAAGAGAATGTGTGTGTGTGTTGTCTTACCAGCGCAGCAAGCCTAGCCATGTCCAGGTGAGAGGGAATGGACAGCTTTGTACTTAGATGTCAGGAGAACTGTGGAGTGGAGCGTGGTAGATAATGGAGAGAGGTTCCCTGCCTAGAAACAGGATAAAAACTCTGCCAGCACCTCTCCAGTCTTGGGTCTGAGCTTTGGGCTTGTCTGCCTCTTCCATACTGAGATGTGGATGTGTCTCCATGGCTCTGGTGGCCATGGGAGGAAGACAGGTTTCCAGTGCAGTAGGACTCTGCTGTCTCACTGTGTTCACTACACAACCACCTAGCAGAGTCTGGTGGATTCAGACACTCAGCATTACAAAGTGTTTATTGGATGCCAGATCCTAAAATTTCAGAGTGGGCCTGATACAAATATAGAATTTTAAAACAGAGAATGCTCTTTAAGAGTCAATGCTCAGAGACTCCCACCACACTGGGGAATGAGCAATTCCCTGAAGTGATTCAAAAGCTGGGTGTGGCTCAGTTGGTAGAGTACTGGCCTGGCATGGATGAAGCCATGGGTCTGGTCTCCAGCACTGCATACCAGGCGTGGTGGTACACTGCATACTAACACTCTGGAGGTACAGTCAGGAGGATCAGAAAGTCAAGGCCACACTCTTTGACTACGTGGCATACATAGAGTAAATCTGAAGCGAGTGTCTGCTGGAGGTACTATCTCAAAAAGTGACAGATGATGCACAGAGAGGGGGGGGGGGGGGGGGGGGGGGGGAGGAAAGGGGGGCTCAAGTGAGCACACCTGAATTTCCTGGGACTAAACAAACAGCCATGGGTTTAGAGTTTGTACCTTTGGCAAACAAACCGAGTGGAGTGCTTCTTTGACCAAACCAAATGCTTCCTCTGTTTACCCAGACACTTGGGGAAAGGGTGGAAACACTAGGAGTATCTCTGGGTCATTTTAAAGGAAAGTGACCGCAAGTAGGCCCCAGGGCTTGACTTGTTTACCAGCTGTGTGGGCATGGCTAATCAACTCCCCGTTGTCAGAAATAAGGATTTTTTTTTTTAGCTTCATCACAGCATTTTGTAGGAATTGAACAGGATGAAGGTAAAGATGCTAGTTATAGCTCCAGAGAAATATCAGCTTCTTCCTCTTTCCAGACTGAGTCATGGCCAAGTCAGAGGGCAGTGTTCAACTGGGCTGGTTCACTTATTCCCAGCTCGCCTCACAGCCTGTTAGGAAAGTATAACCCTAAAGAAAAAGGCCTTCAGGGCCTCCTGCTAGACTTGGACGCATCTGCTTTCTCCCTTCTCATCCACAGAAAGACATGTACAAGTGTTGGCCCCTTGGGAAAAAAACCAACTCTGTTAATTAAGCCTAACCCCATTCTGTCTGAAGGCTGTAATTACCCTCCCAGGTCGATGTCTTGCCTTGAGACTTGCCCTGGTCCCAGGGGCAGCTTGTAGGAGCTCCACCTCCTGGAGGTAAGGATGCAGAAGGGCTGAGATCTTAAAACCTGCCCAGGGAGAAAGACTCTGGTCCCCAGGAAAGCTGTCTTAAACAATTAGCATGAGCTCTGTAGCTTCTTTGAGCCTAGAGACAATGCCAAGGACAATACCACAGAGGAAAGCTAAGCCTCTGAGGCATTTCCCCCATCTAAAATGCAGCTGCATCAAGGAAGCCTGGAGTCTAACCCGGACTGCCTTCTGTCCCTCCTCCTTCACATTCCAATACACCCTACTGTATTGTGTATGGAAAAATGTAATTCCCAGAGAGTTGTTCTCTTTTGCAGAGTTAATTGTCCCTGGGAAACTTTGTTGGGGTTTTGAGAAAGGAAACAATAAGTCTGAATCCAAACTAAGCTCAAATTAGCAGTTTGAGGTTCCTCTGGGAGACACAGGAGACAGTGTAGAAAGAGGGTAAATCATGTCGCACCTGTCAACTTAAAGATTTGGATCAGTTCATCCTTTGACCGTCTTTGAATTATCACTTTAGCTATTATCACCTGAAAGGGGAGGCTTTTAAAACCAGAAACCAACATTTCAAGAAACTTCCATTAAGACCTGCAAAACACTGATTCATATTAAAATTTCAACACAAGGATCCACAAACTGCCATCGTAAGCCAATAGCAAAATGGATTGGGGAAAATGTGTATTTGACAACAGTGAAAATATCCTTTAGTTCTTTGCCAGCAGGTAAACTTTTATTAGGTAGCAGAAGCGACAAATTTCCTTGTTTACCTTTCTTTGTGTGCACGTATAATGAGGACCTTTCAATCGAAGGTGGAGAAGAACAAGGAATACAGTTACATTGACACAAAGTAGGAAATGGTGTAGCATGAATTGTTAGAAGGTCTTATTAATAAAATCAAACCTGGAGCCAGGTATTGGGGTGAATGCTGAAAGATCAGAGAAGCAGAACAAGCCACAGCTTCCTCACCTCACCAGTTCCTCAGCTGGTCCTATTTCCTCAAACTGGAAGCTTCTGAGTTCTCATCCAAATGTGTCTCAGCTGAACTGTGCTGCTCAAAAGCCTAAAATCTTAACCAGCTCTAGTTCCTGGTTTTCACGCCTTATATACCTTTCTGCTTTCTGCCATCACTTCCAGGGATTAAAGGCTCACTTCTTGGGATTAAAGGCGTGAATCACCATGCCTGGCTGTTTCCAGTGTGGCTTTAAACTCACAGAGATTCAGATGGATCTCTGCCTCCCAAGTGATAGGATTAAAGGCGTGTGTGCCACCATTTTCTGGCCTCTATATATAGTGGCCGTTCTGTTCTCTGACCCCAGATAAGTTTATTAGGGTGCACAATATTTTGGGGAACACAATATCACCACAAAATGGTAGGATTGGTATCGTGGATGTCTCTGGTGACCTGCCCAGATTTTCTGCCGTCTCGGATCCTGTCCATCCTTCTCTGCTAATGACAACATGGCTTCCTTTTCCAGGAATTGACCATAGAGGTTTATGTTCTGCGTACCTGAAATCGAAGTTGGCCAGATAGGAAGTAAAATCCATGACCCCTCTTCTTGGGGGTGGGTTCAGTCTGGCTATGTGGCCACATTCCCAGGTTCTTATTAGATCAGGCTGGGGTTAACTTGACCTGAAGTGATGTGTCTTTGCCTCCTTCCTTGCCCTGCGCTAGCCTGCTTCCCTCCTTCCTTACAGGATTCGTTGGTGGGCACTTTCCCTATAAATGCACTCATCCCTGTCTCATGCTCCACTTCTAGGAAACCTGAACTACTACAGGAGCATGCCATTTAGTTGGGCACGCAACTGAGCGGCAGAGGCAGGTTGATAGTTTTGGCTTGTTGTTGCTTTGAGACAAAGTCCTCCTAGGCAGTCCTGGCTAACCTGGAACTTGCTATGTTGACCAGGCTGGCCTCAAATACACAGAGATCCACTACTTCCCTATTGCTGGGGTTAAAGGCCTGAACTACCAGGTGCCCAACCACAAACTAAGTATTTAAGATTATTATAATTAGGATTTTTTAAAAAGATGTTTTAAGGTGACAAACTATCATTAAATAAATTTTAAAATTCATGCATGTATACATTTTTTCCTGCTGTGTAATGTAGTTTTTGTTTACTTATTTTGTTTTATGAGACAAGATTTTACTTTGTAGCCTGTGCTTGCTTACAACTCACTATGTAGTCTAGACTAGTCTCAAATCAGTGGGAAGTCCTATCTCAGCCTCCTGAGTGCTGGGATTACAGGCTTCGCCCTCCCATCTATTACATAAGCTTTTAACCCAGTAGTTTATGATAAGGAATTCACTGTACAGATCAATGCTCTACACACACACACACACACACACACACACACACACACACACACACAAATTATTGTAACATTGTTTATACTAGCAAAAGATGTAAAACAACTGAAATGTCTGTTAATAGGGAATAAACAAATAGCATTCTGGTCATATGAGAGAATACCATGCAGCCATTAGACATAATGAGATAGTAATACATTTTGTATGTAACAAACATTAAGTTGCACCCCATAAATACGTGCAATTTTAGTTTTATGTGTGATTTTTAAATGGTTTAATTTCCATTAAAAACAAACAAATAAAAATAATGGGCTAGCTGTGTCTTATGTGGAATGACATTGAGGATGTACTGTTAAAAATGAAGTATTGTGAAATGGATAATTTCTATAACAGATTCCTTAAAAGGATATCCTATAAACTATTAAGTGTTTCTGTGAAAAGGAACAAGGCATCTGATTTCTTTTTAATAACATTGTGAACATGCTCATACTTTGTTAATTTTTAAAGTATTATATAGTATAGAAACTATATAACATGTAGAAAAGTAAATATCCCTTATAATCCTACTCAATTGCTCCATAACTTGTTGGCTAATGTCAAGAGTGTAATTCTAGGGGCTAGAGATATGGCTCAGGGGTTAAGAACATTAGCTATTCTTCCAGAGGACCCAGGTTCAATTCCCAGCACCCACATGGCAGCTCACAACTATCTGTAACTCCAGTTCCAGGTGATCTGGCACTCTCACACAGGCATACATGTAGACAAATACACCAGTCAATGCTCATTTAAAAAAATTTTAAAAAGAGCATAATTCTACTTTTATGTATACCATTGCTCACATTTGGGTTAATTTCCCCCTTGTCTTCTATCTGAAGACAGACTACTTCTCACATATATGCTCACAAGGTACATGCATAGATTTTTATTCCAATTTTTAAACTGTGTAGCTCAGGCTGGCCTCAGCCTCCTGAGTGCTGAGATTACAGTGTACACCACCATTCCTGGATTGTATTCTGACTTTTTAACTTGGTATTAGATCCTAAGTATTTTCTCATGTCAACGAATTTATTCTCAGAATATCAATTAGAACAACTGTTTCATTTGCTACTGTATAAACATATAATATTTTTGGTCACTGTCCTGTTTTTAACCATTGAAGTTAATGTTCTGTATTTTGCTATCATATAGTACTGTTAGGCAGTTGTAAATAACTTTGTATGTGTGTCTCTCATTCTCCCCTTAAAATAGAAGTGAAATCACTGGTCAAAGAAAATAAATAGTTTTAAAAACTTATATATTATTAATAACCTACCCCATAGTTTGTATGTGTTTACAGTCCCAACAGCAGAAGAAAGGAGTGTTAAGGAGTCCTCACTGATACTGAGTACAACTGACTGCTGCCCTTTGGGGACTTATCATTTCCAAGTTTCCACTGCTTTGAAGTTACACAGAAGGCCCCTGGTGCGTGTATTCAGTAGTGAGTGCAGTGGGACTAGGAACTGTCAAGACCGGTCTGAGGAGGCTTACCTAGCACCTTGTGACATTAGCTAGGAGCCTGGATACTGTAGTCAGGGCAGGGGCTTGGAGCAGGGGCTTGCTGGCTTCCTCCCACAGCATAGCTGCCTTTCAGCACCACCTCCAACCCTCTACACAATTGTAGGCAGTAGCTGTTGTCCATACCCATCATCATAGTGTTTACACTTCCAGATCAGCTTATGGCTTTGTTTTGTTGTTGTTTTATATCAGTAGTGGTGTTCCAGTATAGTGCCAACTGTACTTCTGGGTCATAGTTTATTTTAAAATGTATTTTAGTTTATTCCTATATTTATGAAGGGTCAAATTGGTTACTTATTTCTTGAGCTCACAATCCCTGTGCTTCTGTCTCCCTAGTGCTGGGATTACAGGCGTGTTCCACCATGCCCAGCTTCTGCTACTGATTTTCTTGAGGAAGTTATGTGTAATGACTTCTGGTCATTTGTCCTTTCCAGATTCTAGAGAGAGATGTCTGGAGTTTTCCATTGTTCCATGGGAAATCAATAGGACTCGAGTGCTTTTTCCACACCGAGTGTCTGTCCAACAGTGAGCTGGTGACTCTTGTGTCTGTTTCATACCTATGATCTAGGTGCATTTGGGACTTTTACAGGCAGACTTTGAACTAACTTAGTAAGTGTATATAGTCTTTGAATCCGTAGGTTCTGGGTTCTAGTGCTGGCTAGCCCTGACTAGCTGATGGTCTTCAGGCAGCTCATGCCTCTCCTCTCAAGGTTCTTATCTTTAAAGGAGAAGTGGGCCTGGGATCCTAGAACCGCAGAGTCTTGTGACATAGGAATGGATGTTCCCAAGCTCACAAGGTTTTAGAAACCTTAATGTAAATATGACTTGTCCTACTCTGGGTCCGACAGGATGAGAAAGGAGGCTGTAACAAAGCAAGTACCTTCACAAACCTATGAGGTAGGTTCTGCTGCTGGCGCTCATCCATGGATGCCAAAACTGAGGCCTAGTGAGGGACGTGATTTGCTCAAGGTTGGATAGCTAGTAAGTGGTGTAGAGAAGATGAAACCTTAGATAAGCTGATTCCAAAGTCAATAGCCACACTGCCTACTGCTAATTCCAATCATGTCACAGAAATCACGTTCTGACTGGTAGAGTGTGCTCTTAATGAAAATAAGAAAATTGAACATTATGAACTAATAATGAAATATAATTTATTTGGTAAACATTTTCCAAAACCCCCACTATATAAAAAAGAAAACATCTTCAGAGGTTATAAAAAGAAAGGAAATGTTGGACCTGGTTGAGTCAGAAGATACCCAAATGCCTGCCTCACTCTATTGTTCTGTGAGACTGAGGAGGAGATATGGACATTTAGGAGGAAAAATAATTCCCGTGAAACATCGTGCTGGGTGGTACATGTATATTCCCAGAGTAACCAAAACACTCTTTTTTTGTTAAATGGTACAAACAAGTTTAAGTTCAAAAACCAATAATAAAATTTGATTCAGTGGATTCGCTAATAATACATTTAAAAGTCAAAAGCAAGAAGGCCTTAACAATGCAATTTCATGGTTGATCTTTAGTACATCAGTATTAAGCTGGCAAATAATCACATAGATATTACATAATGCCCATCACAACATCTGAACTGCTTCAGGAACATTCTCTTCATTCCTTGTAGTATGATCTGTGACCAGGATAAATATGGCTAATGAGGAATATTTAATAGCAAGAAAGAAAACTTAAGGGCAAGGCCTGTGTTGTTTACCCAGCAGCCATTTCTAGCACAGTGCTAGCATGTGGTGGGAGCTCAGTAAACATTTTTTGAATGGATGAAAAATTCACCAAGGTGCTACTGACTCCGGAAAAATCTCCATTCAGCTCTCCCCATCTGCAAGGTAACTTTAATATCAATTGTGCAAATTCATGTTAAGTAGCCACATGTGGTAGACCAACTTAATTGTCGTTAAGGCAAGACTTGTTTAAAAGTCTGTGTCTGGGGGAATAATACAATCCTGTTACTGGATTCCAGTCTTACCTTATGTTTTCATCAGCTCTGTTGACTGCCAGCCTGCTCAGAGTTTGTATTCTATGTTGAGCATGTATTACTTAATTTTTTTCTTTGTCCTGATATTTCAGTGAAATAGAAAGGCCCAGATTTTAAAATGTGTCATAAATGAATGTTTCTGAACTGTGTTTTAATCTAGAGGAAGGCAGATGACTTCTAATAACCCCAACTGATTTTAGCATTGACAACAGCCCTGCCTTCCCCATTGTGCAACGAGGGATGTGGTTTGCTGAGCAGGCCTATGCGAAGAAGGTCAAAACTGCATTGTGCGTTGTATGCATGAGTCATATCCCTTGCTTCTTGCTCAAGAAGAATTGGATCTTAAACAAATGGTGGAACATACTGCTAGGGCCTTTGAGATGCAATTCCAGCTATCGTGTGACGTGGGGGACGGCTAAATTAAAAGGAAAAGGGGAAAAATGCTTGCAAATAACTATGATTAAAAGAAGAATGTGATCGGAGCACTCAGTTCCTAACAGAGGGAAAAATTAGTTGTAGTTAGAGGATGATGTAGTCACCCAAAAGGTGGGCATGATGGAAACACCTAGACACCCAGGACTTTGGAGGTGAAGGCAGGAGGATCCAGAGTTCAAGGTTATCCCTGGGCTATCTAGCAAGTTGAGTGAGCCTGGGCAGATTAGGATTCCCACTTTCTCTAAACACTTGCTAAGTTCTGCCACCTGAGAGACTCTTCCTGGCACTGGGGATTCAGAGATGAAAGTGGCACATCTGTGTTCAGGGACAAGCTCAACCTAACTGACAAAGAGAAACTCAGTTTGCAAAAAGAAAAGGCTCAATATACCCCTGCAAATCTGCTTTAGATTGAAGAAGAAAACATTCCTGGAGCCAGAGGGCAGAGCAGCTAGTGGTGCCTGGGGACCCTATGAGAATTTCTCAAAAGGAGAGTAAATCAAGTTTGAAAGAGAACTGACATTTGGCCACCCATAGCTAAGCAGGTCTGTGTAGGGCCCCATACATACTCTGTCCACTTGACTCATATAATAATCCCATGGGAGGCTTACTGTTTTTTTCTTAGTTTACTGATGGGAAAACAGCTCATGAGTTCGATAACTTGAAAACTGCCCAAAGCATGGGCTAGTAAGCAAAGGAGAAACGGGAACTGAACTCCGGTTTCTGTTGATGTCCTAGAGTTGCCCAAAGGGAAAAAGAAGAAAGCTCCAAGAATGGAGTTTGGAGACTTGGGGATACAGCTGACTGCTCTAGCTCTTGCTTAGGATCGGGTTTGATCTCCAGCAAGAAGATAAAGGGAAGGAGGGATGGAGAGAGGGATGGAAGGGAAGAGAAGACAGGAGGGAGGGAGGGAGGGAGGGAAGGAGGGAGAGAGGGAGGGAGAGAAGGAGAGAAGGAGGGAGAAGAGGGCAGGCATAAGTCTGATAGTTTAATCATAGACTAGGAATCAGGTAGGCCAAGCTGTGGTGCTATGGTTTAGATAGGATTTTTATGTCCCCGCAAAGGGTCCTGTACTGGAGGCTTGATTCCCACAGTGACTCAGGTGGGAGGCAGTTGAACTTTTAAGTATTGAGGGTTGAGTCTTTCTTCAACGACTGGTCCTTCTACAACTTATTGAATTGTCAGTAGAGTTGTAACAGGAGGAGCAACTCTGGCTCCTCCTATTCTGTGTTCTTGATTCTAGGCACAGTCCCTTGCCATCCCCAGCACACATTGCCACACACTACTGCACTATGAGGTGATGCAGAGTGGCTGCCCCAGCCTCTTTAACTATACGCTAAATAAACCTCTCTGTGAGGACCTCATTTCAAGTATTTCATTATAGTGAATAAAAGCTGGTTAATATGAAGAATAGATTTTCTAGCTTGTAGATTACCTATCAGTTCAGAATACAGTGGGATAATTGTGTGTGTGTGTATGTGTGTGTGTGTGTGTGTGTGTGTGTACCATGTATATATGTATATATTATACACAGACACAAATTTTTATGTTGGAGATATATATATATATATATATATATATATATATCATTATATACCAATGTCCTCTAGGAGGAAGGATTCTCAAAGCACTTTTAATTTGCATTTCCCTAATGGCTAATGATATTGAACACTTTCCCTGAAGGATGGTATAGGATTTTGATTGGGATTGCATTGGATATGTAAATTAATGGCTTTTGGAAGGATGGTCATTTTCACAATATTAATTCTACCAATCTATCTTTCCATCTTCTAGTATCTTCCTTGACTTCTTTCTTCAGAGTTTTAGAGTGTTCATTATGGATTCTTATCTCTCTGGCTTCACATACTATGAATTTTTAGGCTTGCTGGTAGTTACTTTATCATATGGGTGCACTGTAATTTATTTTTGCTGTTCCTTATCATTATATAGTTTTCCATTAGAATTCTATATAATAATAAATATCATATTAATTCTAATGTAAAAGAACATAACATCACCATATGAGCTATAATTCTGCAACCATTCTTTTACTAAAGGAGATAGTCAAGGGCTGGCAAGATGGCCCAGCAGGTAAGGGCACTTCCCATCAAGCCTGATGACCAGAATTCAAGTCCCAGGACCTATACCGTGAAAGGGAAAAACTAATTCCCACAAGTTGTCACCTGACCTACATATATTTTCAGTGGTATGCATGACCACACACACACATATATACCCACAACAAACACACAAACTAAAAAAGTAAGTAAATGAAAATTTAAAATTTCCGTATGTTTTCTGCACTGAATAAATAATACTTTCAATATTTTGATACCTTTCCTACTGTTATTCCTATGCTCAGGTTGATTCTGGCTGGGCATTAATTTCCTCTGATTCTGGCTGGGTATTAATTTCCTCTGATTCTGGCTAGGGTATTAATTCCCCAGGACTATAACAACGCTCAGTGTTGTGTCTTAACGTACTAGAAATGTGTTAGGAGTGCAGAAGTCTGAACTCAGCTTGTGAGCTCAGTTAGCTCCTTCTGGAGATGCTGAGGGGAATCCCCCAGCCTCGCTCCTAGCACCTGGTGATTGCTGACTGCTGTTGGTGTTACTCAGCGGCCAGCTACATCACTCCTTCTGACCCCATTGCCACAAGGCTTCCTTCCTTCTGTGTGCCCTTCCTCATCAGGGCACCGAGTCATTGGATTCAGGACCCATTCTAATTCAGTATGACTTCATTTTAATTATACTTGCACAGAGCCTATTTCCAAGCAATGTCACATGCTGAGGTAATTCCATCCAGTTACTCAGTAAATGGAGGGCCTTCTTTGCAACTCTATAATCCCTCCTCTGAACTCTTGGGAGCAAATTAGATTTAGATTTTCAGATGGAAAAATCATATATATTTTGGACCACATGATACTCTAGAAAGGTCAGGAACAATGCCCTATAATCAAAAACATTGTTTCTAAAGTAAAATATATGCAAATCTATACCAAGTCAGACAGAGACAATAGACAGTTTTGTCATTTGATGCCCAAGCTTACTGCCAACTACAGGAAAGCAATTTTCAATGTTCAGAGCTTTGGAGATTTGAGCGTTAGAGAGTGCATGGTTCTGAATGTGGCTCATTTTTCAAGTGCCAGTGAAGGGCCCGGGAATATAGAAATATAAAATATAAACTTAAGGAATGGAAACTGACAGCCATCAGCTTGGCTAGCAAAAATAAGTAAATAAATAACCTCTAACTGGGCCCCCCATGTTTTACGATGGGCAGCTCTGTCAACAACCCAAACATTAGTTTTCTTTGACTAAAGATTGTCCTTTGCAGCCCTGGGTTAGCTATACTTCGATAACCCCTACCACTCACGACCGAACCAAAGTTAACTTTTAATGAGTTCTGTGTGACAACCTGCCTTGCGTTATTTCGTATCCCCCCACCATGGAGCTATGTCAGGAGAAGCTGCAGGTTTGGACAAACATCAATTAACTGAGTCAAGAAGGGCTGCAGGGATATACAAATATTGTTTAGCTAAAACCTCCTAAAACCTTGTTAATGAAAAATTACAAAACCTAAAACAATTTGTCTCTAAAAGTTTAACTTCAAAATTGTAAAAATTCCTTTGTATATGTCTCCTGCTTACCCCTTACTATAAAAAGAGGCTCATAGGCCCCCTCCAGCTGCCACAGACTCAAAATTCCAACATTGGCTGTGGTCTCAGCTAGCTGATAAGCTTTTGTGCCCCATGGTGTTTTTTTGTTTTGTTTTGTTTTTAATTTTTTATTGTCTGGAATAAAGTTTGCTTCTGGTTTAATAGACTTTGGTGGTTTTGGTGGTCTGTCCCCCATTATTGCGAGACCCCAGACCCAACACCAGTGTTAAAATCCCAAGTTAAAAACACTTGGGGAGCTGGTGAGAGTTGTCAGTGAAGAACTTTCTTCTCTAACATGAGGGCCTGAGTTTGATTCCCAGAACCCATGTTGTAAAAAAAAAAAAAAAAAAAAAAAAAAAAAAAAAA
>CABHPQ010168139.1:0-28610 GCA_902168405.1 Peromyscus aztecus | reverse complement strand
GGAAGTTCAAATGGGGCCTAACTGACTGTTAAAGCAAACTCAGATCCAGAATAGAGAAGGGCTCTTACATCCGAGCCCAGGCCTCTCACTCATGCCCCCTCTCCGCTCTCTGTTGTGTGAGTGTGTACATGTGAGCATTCCTGTGCCCACGTATGAAGACCAGACGTCAAAGTCAACTGCCTTCCCCGTTCATATGCTGCCTTACTTCTTGAGACAGACTATCTCACTGAACCTGGAGCTTGCCAATTTGGCTAGGCGACTGGCTGGCAAATCCCCTAGGGAACTCCTCTGGCCTCTACCTCCTGGCATTGGGATTATAGGCACCTGCTGTCATGCCTGGCATTGTAAACTCCCTTTACCCATAAGCCCCCCGCCCAGCCAAACTCATTCTTAAAGCCTCTCCTCTCAACTCCGGCACTGGGGACTGTTTCCAACGCATGGACTCTGGGGGAGATATTCAAACCGTATCGGTAGCTCCCGTTCATTCTCTCCCAGTACTCTCTACTCTCATCCTTCCTTTCCTTCCCTTATTTTCTCTTTCATTTATTGTTCACTAAAACTCCTGAAACCTGCACAAAATGAATACAGACAATTGGCTTGCTGTAGGCTGCTCCCCTGTTATCCAAGGAAGTGACCACTCCACTCCCTACCCGGCTTCCCTCTTGGAGGTCAGGGAAGCAACTGGATTGACAAGCGTTCCCACAGGGGCTCTCTGGCCCTCTTGACTCCTGTGTATCCCTCACACCCACATCTACACCAATCCTTTCATTCCATCTGCCTCCCAGGGTGAGGACTGAGTCAGCCCTGACCCTCTAATGAGGCTCTTACTCTGCTCATCTCTAAGCAGGCAGTTTCATCCTGCAGACTGTGTGGTTCTAGGACCAGTGTCTTCAGATTGTGTTTCCAGGCTGGTGAGGAGCAGCTTCATCCTGCAGACTGTGTGGTTCTAGGACCAGTGTCTTCAGATTGTGTTTCCAGGCTGGTGAGGAGCAGCTTCATCCTGCAGACTGTGTGGTTCTAGGACCAGTGTCTTCAGATTGTGTGCAGAGGCTGGTGAGGAGTAATTCTGGGAAAGCAGCAGGGCCCAGTCTGGGCAACTGCCGCCACCAACAGCCCTCCATGGGCCTTGTTTCTGTAATGTGGGTGCTAGTGATCATCCAGGGCTATGGTCACCTAGACCCAACTCCAGTCTCTGGCACACACACACAGAACTGAACAACTGGGAAAAACAAAAAACAAACAAACAAACAAAAAACCAAGCTGGAGAGACAGGGAAAACAACAGTTTCATCCCTTTAGAAGGGGAGAGGCCTAAGGCTGGGAGTCCACTAAATGGACATTGACTTGGGTTTTTGTTGCTGTTGTTGTTGTTTTAGGGCCTCTGAGTCTTAGTTAGGGTTACTATCGCTGTAAAGAAACAACATAACCAAAAGCAACTTGGGAAGGAAAGGGTTTGCTTGGCTTACATATCACAGAGCCACGGTCCACTGAGGGAAGCCAGGGCAGGAACTGAAGACAGGAACTGAAGCAGAGGCCATGGAGGAGCGCTGCTCACTGGCTTCCTCCTCATGGCTGGCTCAGTCTGCTTTCCTACAGAACCCAGGACGGCATGACCGTAGGTGGTGCTTATCCCAGTGAGCTGGAGCTTCCCAAACTGACCATTAATCAAGAAAATTCCTACAGTCCAAAATTATGGAAGCATTTTCTCAGTTAAGATTTCCCCTTCCCAGATATTTTGTGTCAAGTTGACAAAAAAAAAGCAACAAGAAAACAGTCACACATACATACACATATACATAAATACAAACTAAATTATCTTTATTGAAAAAAAACAGGAAAGCATCAGATATTTAGAAGCCACGAAGAAGCTAGACCCCTGTGCACAGTTGTATACCTATAAGGTGGTGTGTCACTATGGCAACAATGTGGAGTTTTCTCAAACAACTAAAACTAGACTGACCATATGATGCAGCTAGAATAGTCCAAAAAAAAAGAAAATCAAGGTCTCAAACAGTTATATTCACCATGTTAACAACAGCCCAAAGGAGGAGACAGCCCAAATGCCCATCAAAAGGTGATGGGCATGGTGTCATAGGCCTGGAACCCCAGCACTTGGGACCCTGGGGTAGAAGGGAGTTTGAAACTACCTAGGCTATATAACAACTTCTAGGCTAGCCTGAGGTACATAGTGTGGCAACCTATTGCAAACAACAACAGCAGCAGTCAGTGTGGCATATTCACACAGTTGAATGATTTACCCATAAGGAAGAAGGAAATTCAAACACACATTTATAGCGTAGATGAGGCTTGAGGACATGGCGCTTAGCGAAACAAGCCAATATCAAGAAGATGCCCGATACTTACGTGTGGTGTCTAGAATAAGCTACTTGGTAGAGACAGGGACAGAATGGTAGTTCCAGGGACTGAGGGAAGAGCAAAGAGGAGGAAACTGGAGCTTGACAGAGGCAGAGCTTCAGCTTGGGAGAGCACACTAATTGTTGATCAAGACAGTGATGATGGCTGCATGTTGGTGTGGATGTGCTTAACGCCACTGAACTGTGAGTTCGAAAATGGTCGAGCCATTAAAATATTTGTTATATGTATTTTACAACAACTTAAAAATGCTGCAAAGTCCATTCATCAGGTAAAATTTGAAGTAAAATACATGAGTAAAACCAAGGGCTACAGGGCCTACAGTAGCAGCCTTGCCTGCCCCTCCGAGCTAGCTCCCACCAACCTCCCTGACTTTGACCTCCCCACTGAATTCTCACCATCAGTCTTCTGTCATCTTTCTGGGACCCTATCCCCCCATCTTCCTGTGACTGCCCCTTCACAGCTCTTGATCTGTCTGCAGAGACCTTTCCTTGTCAGCCTACCCTAAAGGAGTTGTCCTCTATTTCCAGCTTCATTAAAAATGTTTAATCACTTGTGTACAATAAATGGCACAAGGAAGGGACTTCAGAAATAGAGAAAGCCAATGGTGTGAAGGGCCTGGAAGAGGTGGGAATAGAGGAGAGTGGCCTCCATCAAGGAAGGCTGAGAAAGGAAGAATCGAGAGGTAGTTGGGGGTGGCCCCAAGGTCTGTGTGGCTCGTGGCTTCCAACCCCTTGACTGTGACTCTAAAATGTACTTTCAACAGAAGTGGGTGGTTCCTTGATTTGTTGATCTGACTCATGGTAGGGTTAGTTACCCCAGGTGGTCTATTTCAAATGCCTAACAAAGGAATTTTCATGTCCTACTGTTGAAAATATCCCCCACACAAGTGCATGTCCCTTCTTTGTGGTTTGGGGTTTGGGTTTTGAGACGGGGTCTCTGCTATGTAGCCCAGGATGGCTTCCAGCTCTCTACTGTCCTACCCTAAGTGATAGGATTTACAGGTGTCAGTCACATTGCACCTGGATTATCTATCCCTCCTGCTTAAAAAAAAAAAATAGGGGTCTGAAGAGATGGCGGTTTGTAAAGTGCTCGCCAGGCAAGCACAAAGACCTGAGTTCAATCCCCCAGAACCCACATAAAAAAGCCAGATACAACAGTGAGTAGCTGCAATCCCAGCACTGGGAAGACAGAGGCAGAAGAATCCCAGCGCTCACTGGCCCATCATTCTAGTCAACTCAACAAGTTCTGTACTCAGTGAGAAACCTTGTCTCAAAAAATAGAAGGCAGAAAGCAACAGCAGAAGACATCTAACGCTAACCTCTGGTCACAGACATGTGTCACACAAACACATGCAATAAAGAGTTTTAATCTAACGTTAACCTCTGGTCACAAGCATGTGACTCACAAACAAGTGTACTAAAGAATTTTAAAAGCATAAGTGACCTTTGTGTTTGGCCTTTTCAGCACTCATATCTCATCATAAATCTAAAGAGTGCACCTCGCAAGCCACTTTACGATTTCATTTACCAAGGAAAATGCTCTGAGAAAATAAGCAAATCAGTTCATTTAATTTTTTTTTAAGTTTTACTTAACATTTAAGTTTTACTTAATATTTAAATCTGATTGTAAGTTATGACATTGGAACAATATAACACACAGGGCTATAGCTAAAGGTCCTTAAAGCTCGCTCTCTCTCTCTCTCTCTCTCTCTCTCTCTCTCTCTCTCTCTCTCTGTGTGTGTGTGTCTATGTGTGTGTGTGTGTGAATGCCTACACTTACTTTGAAAGCATGTACATATAACGTCTCTTTTCTAATAAACACAATTTTACTTCACACTGGCTCATTCTGAAATTTGTTTCCACGGCACAAGTCAAGATCCTAACTTCATTTGAATGTAGCTCTCCAAGGGCTGTGTCTCCCACTGCTGTTGTCTCTCCAAATACAATACCAGGCCAGCAAGGATGCTAAGATTCAGAAAACCAAAGCTTGCATCGGGGACCTCCCTGCTAGGACCTCAGAACTGAGTATAAAGTGCCACCCTTATCTCCAAACACATGCATCAAGGGTGTGTGGTGGCTGTCATGATCTCACCTGAATGCCAGGAACCTATTTATTGTCACCTTGGATGTCTGTTTTTCTTTGTAAGCAGAGTCCAGTTGTTGGGATGGATGACCTCACCAGCCTCACAGATGAATGCCGTTTTCCAGGTATTCTGACAGCCTCTCCCATACAGCTTAGCCTTATTCCTGCCCCAAACTGTCCATCTATAGAAAGATTTCTCCTCATCTTCCAAATAAGAAAAGCCAAGTTGATATTTGGTCAAATTTGTGTTGCACCCAGAAAAGAAGGTCAAGTTTTAAAAGAGGCAGCCTGGGAGGGGATCATAATTAAATGGGCTCTGGGCTGGGTAAGGATGATTAATATCAAGTACATAACATCCTGGAATGCATGTGACTAAAAGGTATTTTTTCCAATAACCTTAAGTGGGAGTCGGGTTGTTTTCTAAGTTGTGTGCCAGCAACATCTAACTGGTATGGCTCTGGGCAAATTCTGAGCTGCTGCTGCTGCTGCTGCTGCTGCTGCTGCTGCTGCTGTTGCTGCAGAAGCACACCTTTTGAGCAGACAGAACCTAGCCTTGTTTTGACAGTGCTGACACTGTTCCTGGCTGCAGCCTGAAGGATCATTCAGCTGTAGGAGAGGATTGTGTCTGGTGGGCTTCACCTGTTGAAAGCATCTCTGCTTGAGCATGGGATTTTCTCAGTGATGCAGAGAAATTGCATGAGCAGAGTTCTTCCGTGGGCCTCATGAAACCTCAGGTTTTCTCCAAGTGACCCAGCACTCCACTTCCACTTCTTCCAGAACATTCTCATCGTGAGCAATCAAGAGCCTCAGGTAGACTATCTGCTAACCGCCATTTTTACAATGACAGCTCCTCTTCCCACACTACCCCCTCTCCTCACTAGCCCATTCCTGCTGTCCAGATGATTCTAAGTTGCCTTGAGGCAGCAATCAGGGTGCAATAGGGTAGGTTCTGACATGCGCACAGAAACCAGGCTGAACTCATCAGAAGGCCTTCTATAGCCAGAGGAAGCTGGCCTCTGAAAGAGAAGAATTGATCAAATATTCAGAGATGGGTGGGCGTGAAGTCAGAGGGAGAGCCACCCAATGGTGTCTGGGTCCCTTGTCTGGGTGTCCTTGAATCGAAGCTCTGCTCAAGTCCTGTGACACCTGTCTGTGAAGTTAGTATGCTTCAAGCTAATCCTAGAAGAGTTTCACTTGTGACCAAAAGATTACCAAGAGTGCCACCTGATTCTCTTGACACCCTGCTTCACTGTGAGGTGGGAAATCGAGATGAGCATCTTCGCCTACTGCACAGTCACCTGGGTTACAGATAGGTCACTTCACAAGCCTGATGATCCAGTCTGGAAACCATATAGATAGGCTTAACCATCCAGAAAAGAACTTACTGGAAGGAGTTATTGTAATTACAGTTATTTTGATGCATTAAAATACTCTTGACATCAAAGGGATTGGTGAAGTAAATTGTGATGTACAGTCTGCATTGGTCTTCTCAGGCCGTCATAACAAAGGGCCAGAGAATGAGTGGCATAAACAAGAGACTTACTATGTCACAGTTACCCAGTCTGAAAGCCAAAGTTCTAGGTGCTGGAGGGACTGATTTCTTGATGTTTCCCCTTGACCTGCAGAAGCTTTTCTTCTGCTCTGGGCTCTTCTTATCATATTCCCTCTATGTGTGTGTGTCTCTCTCCACCCAAATTTCTCTGCTTTATATGAGGTCATCCTTTGGGATAAAGGTCCCTCATACTAACCTCATACCTCATCGTAACTTGCTTCCCCGTGTAAATATGTCTCCAAATAAAGTCATAGTCTGAAGTGGTAGGGCTGTATCATTTTTAAACAGGAACACACTCCAACGTGTTGTATCATATGATGAATGCAGTGCATTTAGGAGAAAGAGAAGGACTGTCTGCATATGTTGAAGGTCCAAGTCTCCAAGCACACTGTATGAAAAAGCCAGTCTTTATGTCTGTGTGTTTTTAATCCCTGTAAATGATATATACCCATGAAACTGAATACTTAGATGTGTAGGTATGTATTTTTATTGTTTCTCTCTCTCTCTCTCTCTCTCTCTCTCTCTATATATATATATATATATATATATATATATTTTCCAGAATGGGAATTAAACTTAGAATTTCCCACATGCTAAGGAAATACCTCACTACTGAGCTATTCTCAGCCTTCATTCCACTTTTTATTTTTAGACAAGGCCTCACTAAGTCATCCAGATTGGCCTGGCACTCACTTTGTAGCCCAGACAGGCCTAGAACCTGTCACCTTCCTGCTTCAACCTCCTAAACAGCTGAGATTACAGGCTTGGCTTGTATTTCTTCAGTTTTGTAGGAAGAATCAAGAAAACACAGTATACAGTTACTTTGTGTTAGAGGAAGAGCAGCAAAAGTCTTGAATCTTTCATTTGGGCTCCATTGAATTTCTATTTCTATATTGTCTGGCTCATACATGTGTGATTTATAAAATATGTAAGTCTAAATATGTATATATGTACATGTAACATATGTACACATACACATGCTTCTTTTTTTCTGTGTTCTATTTAAAATATAAGGCATGAATTATCTTAAAGACCCAAGATGATTTATACATAACATTCTAAGGATTGGATTCATGTGCCAATTGAGGCCTGCATCCTGTGCTCCTGTCTATACTTGTAAGCTCTTTTACAGGCTATGTTTGTTCTAAGTAATTCATATGAGGCCTGGCATGGATGGCCAGGAAATTGGATCCCTTATTGTGTTCTAGAAGCAGTGACAGGGAGCAATAATGATGAAGGAAAGAAGGAAAGCTGAGCATCACTTAAGAGGGAAGGCCTTTGCCTTACAAACCATTCGAGCTGCCAGGTGAGGCCTCTGTTAGTGGCCTTGGCATTCCATAGTCTGTTGCTCCATTCTAGTATTTTCTGTGTTTTTATAGACACAAGAAAAATGCCCTTGGAAGGAATGACAAGTTGGAGTCAATGCTTTACTTCTTCTTTAAACCAGTTCTTCCCAAGTCCAGTTCCAGGAAAAGGGCTAACTCTAGAGTCTGGAGACACCCAAAGACCAAGATGCATTTGTCTCCCTGGGACATCCAGAGCTTCTCTGTGGAGCTGGGGTCATTGATTGAGAACCATCACTCCATTTGTGTCCTGAAGGGCTCGGCCCTCCTGGGAACCTGCTTTCAACCATGTCTCTACACCACATTGTCAACCATGCACTGTTTCTAAAAGGAAGCCAGGACTCACACAACAGCCTTGTGGAGATTTCTAGCCCTATCCAGAAGGCAGGTACTACTTTGGCATACCCTCTCTGGGTCTACACTCTGTCCAAAATGGTAGCCATTAGTCATATGGTTGTTCCAGCTGAAGTTTAAGGAACATTCCAAACTCAGTTAATTTGGTCTCACTAGCTGCCATGTTGAACCGCAAGACTGGAGAACGTTTCCAACCTCACAGAGGGTTTTGTCAAGAGCTTCGATGAACTAACTGTGAGATGAGACCCAAAATTTACCAAGGGAGTGCCCTAGTAGCAGCCAAGTTCATCAAGCCCACAAAGGGATTACATGGACTGCTCAAACCCACACCATTGTTTGAAACTATACGCAGGTTATGCCGTAATGAAAAATAACTGCGTTAGGAGGTAGTAGCTGTGGACTTAAGCAATGATATGAATGTTGAGAACTATGAACACTGACTAGAGAGAACTTAATTGGTATTAATTCCCCATCCTCACAGCACTTGGTGGCAAGGGAACAGCCTTGGTCTGGTTGTATTCATGTCTTGCCTTGCTCTTCTGTATCAGATACAACTGTTCTTCCATTTTTCCCAATCTACTTTGGAGAGTGAGTTCTTGGGCTGTTTGCAATGCTCAAAAATATCTTCTCTAAAATGCCTTCATTTGTTATAGAAATCTGGTGCTGGGGAGAAATGTATATACTCTAGTAATTCAAAAAATAGTTCAGTATATTTCCATTTTTCTTGAAATTATAGTAAAATAAATATAACGTGAAATTTACTCTCTTAACCTTTCCTTTCACATTCTTCTTTCCTTTTTTCCTTTCTTTTTCTCTTTTTTGAGATAAGGTCTTCCTATGTAGCTTAGGTTGTTCCAGACCTCATGAGTGCTGGGATTATAGGTATGCAACATCACAGGCTCATGTTAACCATTTCTGACTTAAGTTGGCTGAAATTCATAAATACAACGTGCTCAGTCTGTCTACTGCTTCCTGCATGTACGTTTTCAGGGCTGACCATTTGGTACTGAATAACCAGGTGGTGTGCTCTTCCCTGGGAAGACTGTTTCTCTTACTCTCAGGGTCCTTAGTTGCCTGAGACCCTGAGGGTGGGGCAGGGGGATATTATATTAGCAAAAGGAGGAAAGGAAAGGGACAAATGGTCTAATCATACTATAATCTCAAACACCAAAAGAAACAATTTTAAATTTTTTATTTTTATGTGTATGTGCATGTGCATTTAGGTACACAGTGGAGGCCAGAAGAGGCATCAGGTCTCCTGGATCTGGAGTTAAAGGTGATTGTGAGCCATCCAGTGTGGGGGCTGGGATCTGAACTCTGGTTCCCTGCAAGAGCAGCACGCACATCTAACTGCTGAGTCATGTCTGCAGTCCATTTTAGCCATTTCTAAGTGTACAGTAGATCTGTACAGTGAGTACAGTGCTTGGCACTCTATTACTATTATTGGATGGATTCATTAATAGATATACCAGGCCAGGAGCATAAGGCATGCACAGAATGGAACATCCATGATGAGGCAAGGATGATTCCAAGAGCAGCAGGTGGCTGAGCTGAGCTTCTTCCCACAGTCCTCATCTACCTGGCCTGACCTTCAGGCAACACCACAGATGCAATCCTCACAAGAAATGATGTGATCTGTCCGCAGGCACAGGTTAGGGTGGAGACAGAGTACCATAATGAACACATCAACTCTTCCTTCTCCATTCTGGGTTACCATTGCCTATGCTCAGGTTTTCTGTCTTCCTGGAGTGGATCTTCTGGACCTCCGTGCCTGTCCAACTTCATTCCTCTCTCATGCTGCTCAAATCCTGTGCTTAAGCTACCCCAGGCTCAGGAACAACCCTGCTGGCCCTGATTTGACTCTGTAGACCAGGATTAAAACAAATTACTGATATATACAGGATTGTATATATCCCAGTTGGTACCACACAACAAATGTAGCAGACACTGAATTGGAACACAAATCTGTCTGATTCTTAAAAATCTTAAGGCTATGCTACTCACATTTCTTCCCAAGACTGGCAAGAGTCTTTACCTCTCCATTTTCCAACAGGACACCTCCTCCCATCCTCCCAAGCTGCCCAGCTCATGCTGCCCGATGGCACTGTGCCCATGAGTCTTCATGGAAACCCCAGCTCTAGACTTGCAGGATTTCTGTTCTGCCTTTCATGCAGCTGAGTCCATTCCTGAACCAGGTCCCTCACTGGGCACTGTGTCTGGTCTGTGTTAGAACAACCTTAGCTGGCCTATCATGTCACCAACCGAGATACAGCCCATACAAGAGCAACTTTTTATACTGTACCATCCCCTGCTTCTCCTCCAGTCCTTGTCCCCCACTGCCTTAGTCCATTTGAGCTGTGCAAGGGTTTAATTGTGCCCTCTAAGACGCATGTTGAAATGGAATTGTTTTTTTAACAGTGCTGAGAGGTGGTTAGGTCAGGAGGGTTCTGCAGGTGTGGATGAAGCCTCCTTTTCCTCCCCTTCCCCTCCCCTTCCCTCTTTCCCTCTTGTTCTCTCACTGTGAGATGCCTTCTGCAAAGTTCTGATGCAGCAAAACAGCCCTCAGTAGACATGATCTCTTGAGCTTGGAGCTCCAGAACTATGAGACAAATTAAGTTCTATTGTTTATAAATTGCCTGGTCTGTGGTAATGTGTAAGAGCATCAGGAAACAGATTAGGGCAGGCTGGTGTGACAAGTTAAGACAGACTGGGTGGGTTGTAAACAACAGAAATGCCTTCCTTAGCTCTAGAGGTAGAATCCCGAGGCCAGGAGCCAGCATGGCCAGGTTCTGGTATGGGCCCTGCTCTGGGTCACAAGACTGGAAGAGCTGGCTACTGCTCTGGATTCTTCTGAAGCTGATGATGCCACTTGTAAGGGCTCCACTTCCGTGTCCTGAAAGCCCTTCATCGTAACACGTTCACACTGAGTTTCCATATATGAATCTTGGGGTCTACACACGTTCACACCATTGTACACAGCATCCCTAAATACAGGCAGTGTCCAGTGTTCAGTGCTCAACTAACTTCTTTTGTCCTGTGCGTAGTCTCTTTCACCTCTCCATCTCCCGTGAGTTCAAATCTTATCCATGCAGATGACTCTTGGACTGGTACCCCAGGGGGACTTCACGCCCACCTCCACATTCGCTTGTCTACTTCTGTGCACTTTTTCTGGGGACTTAAGATCACTATTTCTACAATAAGCTGAGATCTTCCGTTCGGCTCCCACTGCAGCCAGTTTCCCCTGTTCTCGGCACTGCTAGGAGGGCAGCTTTAGCCTCCCCGTGACTGTCCGTCCGTCCGTCATCTCTGAGACACTCACTTTCCGTGAACTTAAAGCCTGGCTCATTTCCATCGCTTCTCGTGTTCCCCGAAGCCAGCCCGTGGCGCATCCTATTGAGTCTAGCCACTGGTTTCAGAATATGTCTCCTAGTTGTTGACGGTTCTCTTCTTTTAAAAAGAAGGTTGTCTTGGGGCTGGAGATGTGTTCAGCAGGTAAGAGTACTTGCTGCTCTTCTCAAGGCTGCAAGTTCGTCTCCCAGCACCCCCGTGAGTGCCTTGCAAGTGTCTATAACTCCAGCTCCAGGGGAATCCTGTGTCTCCCCCCTTCTGGCCTCTGAGGGTACTATACCCACATGCACATGTGAGTGAACATGCTTACACACACACACATACAGACACATAAATACATACACTTAAAATTCAAAAAATATATTTTTAAAGAAAAATGTCTGTTTGTATAAACAGAGTGCTTCAACTCCCTCTTTCAAAAAAAAAGATCTGAAATCAGAAATATGAATCTCTGTTGAGGAAAGAAATTAGCCCCCTGAGGGGAAATCATGAAATAAATCACGTAAATTGAAAAAAAAATGATTTATGTGTTAGTCTGTTGTGCTTTACACTTTGTTCATCCAAACTAGATGTGGTGGTTTCTCAGAAAACTGGCGATCAATCTACCTCAAGACCCAGCTATATCACTCTCGGGCATACACACAAAGGTTGCTCAATCATACCACAAGGACACTTGCCCAACTATGTTCATAGCAGCAGCATGTATAGTAGTCAGAACCTGAAAGCAACTTAGATGTCCCTTAACCAAGGAATAGATAAAGAAAATGTGGTACATTTACACAGTGGAGTATTACTCAGCTGTTAAAAACAAGGACATCAGGAAATTTGAAGGCAAATGGGTGGAACTAGAAAAACAATCATCCTGAGTGAGGCAACTGAGACCCAGAACGACAACCATGGTATGTACTCACTCATAAGTGGACATTAGCTGTAAAAATAAAGGATAACCAGGCCACAATCCACAGACCCAGGGAGACTAGGTAACAAGGAGGACTCATGGGAGGATGCTCAGATCTCCCTGGGAAGAGGAAATAGAAGCGATTTTGTGAGTGAACTGAGGGCAGGTGGGGATGGGAACACGAGCGATCAGGTTGAGGGGGGCAGAGGAGGAGAGTACTGAAAGAGACTACTGAAAAGGGGGGCATTTGGGGGTCAGGTAAAAACCTGGCTCAAGGGAATCTCCCAGAAATCTACAAGGATGATCCCAGCTGAGACTCCTGAACTGGCCATCTCCTGTTACCAGATTTGTGCCTAGTCTAATTGTCGTCAGCGAGGCTATATCCAGCAACTGATGGAAACAGATGCAGAGACGCACAGCTGAACATTAGGCAGAATTCGGGGAATCCTGCAGAAGAGGAGGGGAAAGGATCACAGGAGCCAGAGGGGTCCAGGACACCACTAAAATCCTCACAGAATCAACAAACCTGGGCTCATGGGGCTCACAGAGACCCAACCGACAACCAGGGAGCCTGCGTGAGACTGACCTGGGCCCTCTGCACGTATGTGACAGTTGTGTAGCTTGGTTCTCTTGTGGGACTCCTAACAGTGGGAACAGGGGCTGTCTCCGATTCTTTTACTGGCTTTTGGGACCCTACTCCTCATACTGGGTCACCTTGCCCAGCATTAATACATGGGGAGGTGCTTAGTCTTACTGCAACTTGATATGCCATGTTTTGTTGATGCTCATGAGAGTCCTGCCCTTTCCTGAACAACAACAGAGGAGGAGTGGATTTCGGGGTGGGAGCAAAGGGGGATGGGAGGAGGGTAGGGAGGGGAAACTGTGGCTGGGATGTAAAATAAATAAATAAATAAATAAATAAATAAATAAACAAATAAATAAGTAAGTAAGTAAGTAAATTTGAAAGTAATATACGCATATATATACACGCATAGGGATAAAGGGAAGGTCATAAGTCTTGGGAAGCTAATAAAATTTATAAAGCCCACAAACCTCAGAAAGTTACAAAATGTCCAAGGCCGCCTCTCCAAGCTTATCAGTAAGTAATTGTTGTAGAGAGGGGTCTTTCTCCAGTGGTGCCGCCTGGAAACCATACAGGGAGCTCTAGGGACGCAGTTTTCATGAGGGGGTGGGCTCTATAGTGAGGTAACCACCTCCAAGTCCTCACTCATGCCTGTATAAGTAACCCCAGTAAACTGACTGGTTCACCAAGCTAACACACACACACACACACACACACACACACACACACACACACACACACTTCATTCATCCCACTCTTACGGAAGCAGAATAGATAACCCAGGAATCTGGGGATGGGGAGGGGGCGGAATGGAGTGCTTTGTTTAGCGTAGTAAACAATTTCAGGTGTAAGACCTGACATTCGCCAACGTCAGAGGCAGATTTCTTGCTGTTGTTTTGTTTTTCTATTCAAGGTCAAGTAAGAAGGACTGTCTTGCTCCGGCTATTTTTCACAAGACTGTATTTACTTCTCTGAGTGAATAAGCCCGTGTTGTAAGTGTCAAGTTTCGGGGGTGGGGTGGGGTGAGCTTCAGAAACGTGTTAGAGGGCACAAAACAGAACTTACTCATTTTTCAATTACTTCAATCATCTCCCCACTCACACCTGAACTTAATACGGACTCACTGTATAGTTTCTGGTTTTCCTTTATTTACTCAAAACTCCACCATGATTTCCAACATTTGAAGGTGCCCACCTATTAGTGTCTTAACAGTAAGAAAGGACTTTTGTTGTTTCAGGAATGGGTGTTCCTCCCTAGAAAAACATTATGCTCAAGTCCTAACCCCAGGACCACTGAGGGTGGCCTGGTTTGGAAAGAGTATCTTTACAGATGTTCTCAAATGGACTGAGCTCCTTCTAGTTTAGGGTCCCCAGGGAACACTGGTGTCCTTTTGTCTTTTTAAAGATTTGTTTCTTTGATTTGTATGTGTATAGGTGTTCGTCCTGAATGTATGTCTGTGCACCACATGCATCCCTGGTGCCTGTGGAGACCACAAGAAGGCATCAGACCCTCTGGAATTGAAGTTCCAAGTGTTTGGGAGCCACTATGTAGGTGCTGAGAACCAAAACTAAGTCTTCTGCAAGAATAGCCAATGTTCTTAACTGCTGAGCCAGCTCTCCAGTTCCGGGACTGGTTTCCTTTTGAGAGAAAGGAGAGGAAGATGGGACACGAAACCACTCACAGAGAGAAGGACCCATGACCATAGAGGCAGAGATCGGAGGAGGTGTCTACAGGTCAAAAGAACTCCAGAGATTTCCAGCGACACTAATTTCCAGTTAGAAATAGGCAAAGTAGATGCCAGTGTCACTGAGATTGCATTCTAGATCCCCATCAGCTTCTGGTCCTTGTGCTCATCATCAAAAAAATTCAGATGAGATGCACGAGGGCTGTGCAAAGGATGGGTAGAGTTTATTGCGTCCTCTCAGCGAGGGAGAGTGGGCAAGGGCTGTGGGCATCATTGTGCTGATCTGGATTTTAGGCAGACTTCATGCTATTTCTAAATTCTCAATTGTAAGCAGCTTTTCCTGAGGGACCTGTCCTGTGCAAGTGATTGGCAGGCCTCTTTTGGATTGATTTTTTTACAGGATGGTGCAGCATATGTCTTTGATCTTTTTTTTTTTTTTTTAAGCCTCCTGTTTTATGTTGATCTTGTAGGAACTAGGGCTCCTGAAGCCACGTGGAGATGGTCATCTATCCATGACCTTCCAGGTAGTTCAGGATGTCACGATTCCACCAGGGCCAGATGGTTCACCTACCACTCCTCCAAACAATAATGAGATCCCAGTAGTTCCAGCCCTGTTGATGATGGGGGCGGCATCCACACGCAATGTCCAAGTCTGCCAGTAGCTCATTAGCTAACTAACATCGACACCTGGATTTGAGACTGCTAGCTCCCAGAACTGCAAGAGAATAGACGTTCATGGCTGTGAGCCACCCAGTTTGTGGTAATTATCCCTGCAGCCGTGAAAAACCAGCCCAGTGGGTGCTGCTCTCTGTGGCACCTGAAGCTGCCATAGAACATGTAGTGCTTTAAATACCCCCACCATATCCCACCCAGCCTCTCAGGCCCCCTGCAACATGCACTGTTTTGTTTTGTTTTTTAACACTTCTATCTTGCCTCATACCCTGGAGCCACTGCGAGTCATGGCCTGCCATGATGCCCTTCTTGAAGACTGGAAAGAAACAGTGGTACCAGTCTTGAGGTGGAGGGAAGATTTGGGGGCATCGGGACAGCGCCTAGAGGCCAGGAAACGTTTCACACAGAGCACAGGGCTTGAACATGACTGTTTTCTATCCACCCTCCCAACGACACAGAAAGAGGTGGGCAAATCCTGGCACCTGTTACGGCTCAGTTCCTGGGGTTCACAGGTAGAGAACAAGGCTGGTGAGAAATCCCCACAGGGAGGGAGGTAGGGAGGACAGTGACCCAGGGAAGCCCCACCACTAGTTCCGGAGACTTCAGAGGGCCATTAGGCTGGAGAGTTGAGAAGGAGTGAGTTCTTGGTTCATGGTAGCGGATTGCAGGGCAAGGAAGTCTGCAACTCACCGTTTGCACTAATTTTCATCCCCTCTCACAAATAGGATTTAGCTTGAATCCATCCCAGGTCACAGGAGTAAACAGGTATGGAATGTTGGGCCGAGAGTTCTCCCTGAGCTTGAAAGACACTCACTGAAAAGTGGTGGGAGGCAGCTCCTTCCGCCCTGCAGAGGCTGTTGCGCACACCCAGAGGGTGCTGAAGTTCAAGGATGCTTTGAAGGTAGTGGGATGTTAGGTGATGATGGTTCACATCATCAGCATCACAGTTAGAACCTCTCTCCGAGGCGGGAGCTATTTGTGAAGGGCACTTACGGGAGTCTGTAAATGAGAGGCTTGGAACTTCACAGTGTCTATTTCCCCACATCCCCAGCCTCTCCCCAGGCCTCCTCAGGCTTCCTTCCCAACTCTCAGCCCCTTTCCTGGATCCTCTGCTCCTGGCTGGAGGGTCCATCTCTTCCTGTGTCTCTCGGGAATAATTCAGACACAGCCAGCTGGATCCTGGTAAAACTTCCTAAAGGACCTTAGGAAATCCACAAAATCACTTTCTTTGTTGGTCTTAACAATGACAAGTGGAAATAACAGTCTAAGGTGAGCGCTAATTGGCAAAGTCAGGTTCTGTTCACCTCAGATCATCTCATTTCCTGTATTGATCCCTGAAGCACCCACTCACTCACTCTCTTTACAGACATATTGCCCATTTGGTTCCATTGTGCATGCAAAAAGCATGCACACTCCTGCTCCCCCTGCCTGGTTAAGGGAAGCGACAGGATATTGACAAGGTTAAGTTAGCAGTTTGGAACTTCTCAACTGAAAATGCAATATGTAGGGCCAATGAGATGGCTCAGTGCGTAAAGGAGCTTGCAGTACAAGCCTGGCAGTCTGAGTTTGATTCCCAGAACCCACGTAATGGTTAGATGGAGAGAACCAATGTCACTAAGTTCTCTTCTGACCTCCTTACACACACACACACACACACACACACACACACACAAACACACACACCACATCCACAGATAATAATAATAACAACAATTTCCTCCTATCTGTTGAGAACGGCTATATCTCACTATCCTCCCTCCAGGATGGTTATACACACAGACTCAAAAGCAGAGGGGGAAAAAAAAGTCCAGAGCCACCCTATTGTTATTGCTTGCCTCCTCTTAATGTTTCCATAGTGCTTTCAAAACCTGGTGATTTCTTCAAAAGCCGACTAAAAAGACAAAGAAAACCGAAAAAGAAGAGCTAGACTCACACGATGATATTTTTCCAACTGCGCATGGAAATCAGTCTAAACTGGTACATTCCATTTTAGACAAGAGAGGTGTGGACAGGGCTCCCACTGGGGATGGAAGCACCTGCTCCCTTCTCAGAGGCAGAGTCATCCAGGAAAACACCCAGCATGGAGGAGGAGGAGGAGGAAGAACGGTTTGGTAGGAAATGCTACAATGGCCTCCTAAGCCCTTAATAGGGATTAAAAAACAACCCTGATAGTGGTGACATCTCTGCCCATCCATTAGATGTGGTGCCCATGGAGGGCTTCCAAGTAGCCAGAGAGGAGGTGTGCTAGTTAGATCCTTCGTGCTAAGACCAGACACACCCAATCCCAGGTTTCCACCAGCTGCCTCATACTGGACTCTCGAAGCCAGCGGCCATATGCTTTCAAATCCATACGAAAAATGAACGTCATGTCCTCAGAACACGTTCTCCCTCCCCCCCACTTCCACCCTCCCCTGTGCCTGGAGCTGTCCTGAGTCTGTTTCATACAGGGTAGCTGCTGTGGGTTGACCCCTTTGACCTCTGTTTCTGTCTTGTTCTAGAGTGACCTCTTGAATGGAATGAGCTGGGAAGCCCAAGCTCATGCTTTGCAGGTTCTGGACCTCTCGAGTTGGGGGCAGACTGGAGAAGACATATCAGTTGTGATCACGAGTGACCAGGATTCTGAGCTGAGGGACACAGAGAGAGGGCATGTCCCCAGCACGTCACCGTCTGTGTTGTCAAAGGCAACAGTCCCACACCAGGAGCACAGCAGCAGCTTCCTTAGCAGAGTGATATGGTATGACTTTGGACATTACTCCCATGAGCTTATGGCTGGGCCTTTTTTCCCCCACCATTCCCAGTAATCCATCTCTCATAAAAGTGCTTCAGCAGTGATGGTGGATTCTGAAAACCGAGCGGGAGGCACTCAGGAACAGCTCTGCCTAGCCTTGAGATAAAACACCCCTTGGTGGCCCACAAAAGCCCTTCCCCAGAGAACCATTCTAGGAGGGTCTCTGTGAAGTGACTTTCTACAGAGCACAAGAGCATCTGCAGGTTAGTGTATTCTGGCACATCTAACACCCAATGCAACGTGAGCCAACCCTGCAAGGAGCATCACTTGGCCTCAGCTCTCACGGCTAATCTTCATCATTAGCTTCCTTGGCTTTGCCCAGGACCTTGGCGAGGCACAATTCTGGGTGTGTCTGTGAAGGTATATCCAACAGGAGAAAGACTCATTCTGAATGTGGGTGGCGCCATCCTGAACAAGTTGGAAGGCCAAACAGAATAAAAAGGGAGAAGAAGAGAAAGCAAGTTGAGCCCCGACACGCTGCTTTCTTTCTGCTATGAACAGGGCTGCTCCACTACCACCCCCCGCACCCCCCCCACACACACACACACCATGGACTGACTCCTCTAAAACCAGGAACAAAATAAGAAGTTCTCCCTTCAACTGCTTCCGTCAGACGTTTGGTCACAGCAATTGATGAGCATTATTAACTCATATAGCGTCCCCAAATCGAAAAGAATTAATTCACGTAGAGGCAAACAGGAAAGAAAAGTCACCTAGATAGAAGATATGTGGAAACAGAGCACCCAAAAGGCTGTTTTTCATTGAAATTTCACAGAAGGCCTTGGAGGAAGGCAGGTTTGACCTTGGTAAATTCACCGATGAGAATTCACGGGTTCAGCAGGGACGTCCTGGAACCCTCGGGCTGCGAGGCGCCTCCCATGTCAGACATCTCGCACATTTGGGCAGTCTCCAGATCTCATGCCGTTCTTAGGATCGTCGTCTCCATTTCTGCTTCGTGCATAAATGTGATTTCTGCTACTGCAAATACCACCCACCGGGGCAAAGATAAGTGATACGAAGTGGGTTTTTGCAAGTGTTTTTGGTATTTTTAGGAAAAGGCATTTTGAAATGTTCAGTTGTGTGAGACAGCCTGTTGTCGGAGAGAGAAGCAGGCCTGCTTGCCTGAGAGTCATTTCTGCGTGGAAGAAAGGTTTCTATCCTGGGCCTGGCTGCATCTGCCCTGGCAACGCTGACGCACAGAATGTTATTGGATTTGGAAAAGGCAACTTGGGGAAATGCGAAGCCTGAGGCCCTGAACCATGCACAGGATGCCTGTGGGGGCGCCTGTGAGTACACACCCCAGGTTTCCCATGAGCCTGAAGCCACTCAAAGACAGACTGCATCAGCGCTGGGGGCTTCCGGGTCTTTTTCCAGCTGCCATAACAAAAGACCACAGGCCAGCTGGCTTATAAACAACAGAAAGTTACTCTCATGGTGCTGGAGGCTAGAAGTCCAGGGCAAGCTTAATGGCAAGGTTTCCAGTGGGGGCTCACTTCCAAGTTCACACATAGCTTCTCCCTGTGGCTTCATGTGGTGGGAAGGACATGGCTTCTGTCCTTGAGACTTACCTATAGCTGCACTGAGCCCCTCGCACAACCCAGGCCAAATCACCTCCAAAAGGCCTGGCCTGTGAGTAAGGACTTCAATATAAATTCAAATCTCACGCTGTACAGTAGTCATATGTAGAGTTATTACATATTTTTTACTTCGGGTTTTAGTTTGGGGAGACAGTGTCACATGTAGCTCAGGCTGGACTTACACACATGATCCTCCTGCCTCTGCCTCCTCCACACACCACCACACCCAGCTTTGATGATTACAACTTAATAAAAAAAATTGTTTTAAAGCATTTCAGGAGAGACACAAACATTCCAACCACAGTCATGGCCACAGCTACTTTTACAATATGAATAAATAATGATGTCTTTGAAAACTGAACCGGTCTTATGCATTTAAAACTGGATACAATTCTGCTTACAGCTAGGAATTTAATATTAAAAATTGCCAAGCCACTAGCAATCATCACAGAAAACTACCATATGGAAAAGTTATCAACATGTCTGTTTGGAAGCAGAAAATCACTGCAATGTTTTTAAGTATCAAAAAAAAAATCCATTACACACATTTCTGGGCAATTTTCCTCCCATAGGGGTGAGAACAGCTCTCCTCCCATTAATGAAGGAGGGAAACATTCATGTTCTCAGAAAGCTTGAAGGGCTAATTGCAGACCAAGATGTAAATCAGGCCTGAGAGCCCGGGCTCTACTCCCACGCCTCACAGGTCATTCATGCGGGTCCTGTGCTCAGAAAGAAACACGGCTTCTTTTTTCAGAAGCATGGTGGGAGTCAGGCCCTGCCATTGAAGATAGATAACTACTACTTCCCAGGGGCTATTTAAACCTTCTGGAATAGACTGTTGGTGAGTAGGAGGCTTGGGCAGTCATGAGGGTGTGAGCCAGGGCTTAAGTCAAAGTGGTGTGTGTGTGTGTGTATGTGTGTGTGTGTGTGTGTGTGTGTGTGTGTGTGTGTGTGTTAAATGTTCACATGTATGTGCTGGTGAGTGTTCCCCTAGCAAGTGCATAGAGGTGAAAGGAGTGTATCCAGTGTCCTGCTCCGTCACCTTCCTCCTTTTTGCCTGAGACAGGGTCTCTCGAGAAACTTGGTGCTGGGCTGGCAGCCAGAACACCCCGGTGATCCTGCTTTCTCTGCCTGCACAGTGCTAGGGTTACAGGCATGGACCCAGCCAGGCCCAGCTTTTTATATGGATGCTGGGATTTGAACACAGGTCCTCACGCTTGTACAGGAAGTACTCTTACCCACTGAGCTATCTCCCTTGCTCAAAGTTCATTTTAAAAGACTGCCCTGACCTCATTTTCTCTCTACAGGCAGCTCGAGGCAGATAGCTCCCACCCACCCTCTCAGCTACCCCAGATCTACCCTGGTGATGAAATGCTACTGAACCACTCACGTGCCATTCTCCTCAGATAATGTGGGCAAACTGCCCCTGCAGGGCTACACATACAGCTATGCAGGAAAGTGGTTTGGGAATTCTGGGTAACAAAGGCATGAAAAAAACCATTGGTGAGAGAGTGTTTCCAAACAGAGAAGACCTTCAACCACACTTGCCTCAGATAAAATGTACCACCCTCTCCTGGATAACCCTGCAAAGTTACCTACTTCCCACCCTTCACATCATCTTCAAGGAGCTTCCTTCCTAAGTTCAAGTGTGTTTTTTTGTTTTTTTTTTTTTTTTACTGGATCAATCGCCATGTGTCTAATTCCCACAGCTGAATGCTGGAGCCCTGATTACCATATTAGGTTACTTAAGGTAATACAGTAGTTTGTCAAGAGGTTAATAGGATTCCTTGACCACAGATAACTTTTTACCATACATTCTCCTCTGGTAGAAAAGTGAAGACATAGGACGGGCAAGCCTGGAGATGAGGGTCAGCAAGAGATATGTTGGAGGGCTGAAATAAGCAATGTCACAGTGGACATCAGCCTTCTAGCATCAGCACCAGCCTTGAGATACCACAGGGCAGTCCCTGGATGACCCCTTGACCCACTTTGCCCCATCCCCACTCCATCTTGCCTTTCTTTTGCTCAATAATAAAATCAGGGTCTGAGTACAGGTTCAGGAATTTCTCATTTATTCGCTAGCCACAGAATTTCTAAAATGTCAAAGTTTGCAGGACCAAGTCTGAACCAATCACACAAGGGCTGGGCTGGCACACCATCAAAACCATCAAGAGGCACGGACGGGGCTGAGGTAGCCTCGTAGGCTGGGAGGAGCAGATGGGCTGAGTCAGCCAAGGCCTCCAAATCCAGGGGCTAAGGGAAGAGAAAGGAGGAGGGTCCGTGGGAACAGGGCATGAAAATTTATCCGCAAAGAAACCGAACAGGAACTGGAAAAGGCTATGTACACTAAAAGTTACCTATAGTGAGTGCACCATCCATGCTGGGTCCACTCCCAGGGTGGGGATGACACTGGGGACACAGGCCTGCTGATCTGTTTGGGCCTCCGTTTCCTCAGCAGCCATACAGGAAGATGCTAACCTCAAAAGTTTGCTGTGAGCATTAGACAGGCTCCACATCTTACAGTTCATGAGTTCTCACTCAAGTGATGCATCCAGGTCTAATAGGCTCAGGCTGTCAACTCTGTGTGGTAGATACCACTCTTCCTCTGCCCAAGTCAGGCCACAGGACGTTTCCTATGGCAGGCAGAAAATAAGCTCTGTAAGGCTAGAGGTAGCCCTTGACCCATGGATTGATTATACAGGACAATAGTTCTGAGGTGGTACAAACTAACCAGATCAATAGATAAAGGAGCTAGAGGCTACTTAAGGCCCTGTCCTGGGAGCAGATTTAGTTTCTTTCTACATCAAAAGAGAGCCTTAACTAAGGAGCTGGAGAAATGACTCAGCACTAAGTGCATTTAACACTCTTTCAGAAGACCCTAGCATGATTCCCTGCACACACGTGGTATATATAGTTCACAACCCCCTATAACTCCAGCTCTAGGAGATCTGATGCTTTCTTTTGGCCTCTTCAGGTACTGTACTCATGTGGTACACATATACACATAAACACACGCACACATACACACACACACATACACACACATACACACACACTACTATTACTACTACTACTAATAATAATAATAATAATAATAATAATACAACCTTATCCAAAATGTTAAGCTCTAGGCCCTTGGTCATAAGAAATAGAGATAGTTATCCATACACATGTACCTACAGGAAAGTAACAACAAGGAAGGAGAGTCCACTTTTGGCAGAAGAACTTAAGGACAACTTCTTAGAATGCACGATCTTGAGATACAGGACAATCCATCATATTGGAAGGGAGGGAAAAGCACATACTAAAATGTGGAATTGGGAGTGTGTACGTATAGAGTTCACTGTAGGAAGCAGTGGAAATAGACATGCAGCCAGGACAAGGTCAGGTTAAGATAGACCCTGAGCATCTAGGGAGTGAAAACTTGCTTTAGTGACCCTTGAGAAGCACAAAAGTTTATATAGTTGCAAAGTCAGAGTCACTCACAGGACTCTGGGGTTCTCATGGTTGTGGGTGGATATTTCAGAGGGGCTGCTCAGGGGTACTAGGATGGTGGGGGACAACCAGGGGTCTCAGAATGATGGCTGTTTACCAACTGGTACAAAACTGTGTTGCTGTGTCACCTCCAGTCTGGATGAGCCTACTTGCATTGTACAATGCCGGGTCTGTTGTGGAGCTCTTGAAACCCTCTTCCTTGGTTATGGGCATCAGTTTTTTCCCAAGACCATATGCCTCATTTGCCATTGGGCTTCTCTCCAGGCCTTTGGATTTCAGCTTCTGCATAACCTTCTTGTGGATCTCCACCAGGAAACTGGGAAGCCCTCGCTAAACTCCAGTTCCGTCTCTTCTTCTTTCACAAGTCATATTTCATGATTCATAACAAGTTGTTATGACCAAAAGAAGGCTATGGAATAGTCTAAATTAAGACTGAGCTACAAAAGAGAGAGGCAATGGAAATGGGAAGGGAGAAACCAACGGATAAGAACCTCCCAGGACACAATTATGGAACTGAATGTTAGGAGATGATGGGGGTGGGATTAGAGATAATATTAAAGACACAGTGTGTCTTCCAAAGTTGTATTATTAGGACAAAATAAAGCATCATAACAGGACTGTGGAAGTTGGGAGAATGAGATGGGCAGAAAGGAGGAAAAGAGAAATCATGGTGGAAACGCTAACTCAGGTGGAGATGTCCAAGTGGGAAGTAGCAGGTTGTAGGGAACGGGGAAGCAGGCATAGAGCTAAGAGAAGCTGTTGAGGACAGAGGTGTGGACTAGACAGAGGTTTCAGAACAGAATCATGGGGCTGGATTCTCCCAGGAGAGGAGGACCAGAGCAATAGGGTGAGGAGAGGTACCCAAAAGCCTGCTCACTGATGTGGTGGTAAGAAGCAGTGACCAAATAGAGGGCTGTTCTAAGGGAGTGTAGTCCAAGGTCAGGCCTTGGTGTACAGGCCTGATATACACAATGATGAGCCTTTAACTAGAAAGAATTGGACAAATATACTTGGTAGTGGGTAGCCATTCCGCTTTGATCTGGAAGTTCCAACCCCCACTGAGGCTTTGGTAACTGTCATGCCTATAAGTCGGGGCTGAGAGAGGACGCTGAAGACCCGAGATCCGGATGTACTGGCCCTCTTGGTTCCTGGACCCTGGATGCTAGAGGTAGACCGAGCAGAGTTCTCCAGAGAACACCGCCAGACTGCGCCACACCTTTCCCAGACCCTGTAAACTATCCCTTCACTTGTAAGTTACCCCACAAAATAAACCTCCCTTTTAACTACGTGGAGTGGCCTTAATAATTTCACCAATATATACTGCCCTATTTTTTCTCTTTTTTTGGTAATAACATTCAGACATAATTCACTTACCATCTAATTACCCATTTAAAGTGTACACTGATTGATTTTTCATGTGTCTACAGAGTTATACAACCTTGACTGCCATCAATTTCAGAACATTTCATTATCCCCATATCCTTTATCTATCAAATTCCAAACCACCATGTTCCCAGAAAAATTCTACTCTGTTTCTAGCTTTATCTGTTCTGGAAATTCACATAAATAGAATTCTTGGTTCTTTGAACTGCCTTCCTTCACCCAGAACAATTGTTTTATGGTCCGTTGATAGGCTTGGTCAGGACTTCATTCCTATTATGGCCAAATAATATTCCATCATGTAAGTAATAACACGTTTTGTTTATCCATTCAGGTGATACATGAGTTGTTTCCAGTTTGGAATTCTGATAAATAATGCTGTTATGAACATTTGTGCACAAGTTAATTCTTTTCTCTTGGATGTATACTTAGACATCGAATGGCCAATTTCTTGGCAACTCTACGTGTATCTTTTGGGAGAATTGCTCATACTAGTCTACAAAGTGCCTGTACCATTTCCCATTCCCACCAGTGGCATATGAAGGTCCTGATTTCTACTCTTTCTAGGCAGCACATGTTATTTTCATTTGTTTCTTTTCTAAATTATAGCTGTTGTGGTTTGTGTGTGGAGTGTTCTCCAAGAGACTCATGTATTGAAGACTTGGAGCCCAGCTGGTGGATCCAATCACTGAGGGAGGGAGTGGATCATGGGGGCTCTGATGTCATCAGATGTTAGTTCTTTGGTGGACTCCTACTATAATGACATTATTAGGATATAGTGGTAAAGAAAATGGGAATTAGTTGGAGGAAGGAGGTGTGGATCACTTGGGACATACTACAGAAACATACCTCCCTTCTCTTTCTGTCTCTGTCTCTGTCTTTCTCTCTGTCTCCCTCTCTCCTCTCTCTTCTCTCTCTTTCTCTCTTCCCCTCCCTCCCTCTTTCCTTCTGGGGAGTTCTGAGGTGAGCAGCTACCACAGGAAGCTCCTACCACTATGATATTCAGTCTTACCTCAAGCCTAAAGCAATGGATTTAAGCAACCCTGAGCTGAAGCCTTGAAACTATGAGCCAGGATAAACATTTCTTCCCTTTAAACTTCCTCTCAAGTGTTTGTTCCAGCTACAGAAAACTAATACAATAGCCAACCTAATGAATATGAAATGGAATCTCATTGTGGCTTTAATTTGCATATCCTTAATGATTCGTGATGTTGAACAACTTATTATGTGTGTACAGGTCCAGTGTACATCTCCTTTGGGGAACAGTCCATTCGGGCCCTTTATCCATTTTAAGTGGATTATTTGTCCTTTATTACTTAGCTGTAGGAGTTCTTTTCTGTCTCAGATACAGCAAACCCGTTTATCCATCCACAGCTTTGCTTTCCACACTTTTGGTTCCCACTGGTCAACTGGTCTGAATACTAAATAAAAAAGAAATAACTCATAAATTTAAGATAACTTTGTCTTATAATAATCTTTTCATAATGGCCATTTTAGTATCAGTTTTTATTAGTCTTTTATCACACTTAAGTTTTATTGGAAGTACATATGGGGAACCCCAGAGTGAATGTGAGATTCAATGCCCTTGGGGCTCCAGGCATCTGCCAGGGACTCAGATGGTTTTTCTCTATGGCTCAGAGTGATTGGTCTCTATTGGCTGCAAATGTTCTTTCCCATTCTGTATTTTCATTCTGTGACAGTATCTGCATAGGCTTCATGCCTAAAGAGGTCTAGTTTTTGTTGTTGTAATTGTTGTTGTTGCTTGTGGGGGTTTTTTTTGGGGGGGGTGTTATATCTAAAAATCCTTTTCCAAATGCAAGGTCATAGAGATATACTTGTTGTGTGATCATTTTTACAAGTTTCATAGTTTTAGCATCTACATGAATGCATTCAGTCCATTTGGAGTTGTTAGACAGTATGAGGTAGGGTTTTGCTTCATCTTTTTATGTGCTCATGTACAGTTGTCCCAACATTGTTTGTTAGAAAGAAATAACAATAATAATTTTCTCATTGAAAAGCCAGAGTCAAAATCGATTGACTATAAGTGTGAGTGCTTATTTCTGGGTTCTCATTGCATTTCCATAAAGCTTTACACCTGCCATCCACCCATATACTCTACTATTACTGTTGTGTTAATTTAGATACATGTGTTTATTTCCTGGCTTGATAGTCCAGATGATTTCTTCTAGATTACCAGCTCCCATGAGTTCAGACAGTACCCACCAAATCTGATCTGTATGGAAGTTGACATCACTCTGGCTAATCATCCTCTTAACACTATGCCTTTCACAGTTATCAGGATCAAACCCAGGGCCACACCATGCTTGGCAAGTGCTTTGCCATTGGGCTACATCTCTATCCTTGTAATGGGGTCCCTCTCTGCCAGCTGCCCCTCATCTGAAGGCCATAGTACAAATGCAGCCTGAAAACACTAGGCCTTGCGTCAACACACTGATGTATGCTTAGTCTGATGTCCTGATGGATTGCTAAAGAAGAGAAATGAGAGATGGGATGATGTGCTGAGCAACTCATTTCCATGGGGAGGGAGAGTGTGTGAGAGCAATAAAGAGGTGAGTACCAGATGGAGTGTAGGAAAAGAATAAAGGAAAGGAAACTTGGGAGAGAGGACTGGGTAAAGTGACATGTTAAAATTCTCATCAATCTCCTGATTATGTGTCCCTAACCTAGCATAATAGCAAGGTGCTCAGAGTTCAAGGAATAGAACCCCTCTGGACCTCCAATTTAATGCCTGTCCTGTAGAAACAAGTTTTTTTTTTTTTTTTTTTTAGGAAGGGGGATAGGTGTGGTGATGTACCCCGTTAAGCTCAGCACTCAGGAGGCAGAGACAGATCTCTGAGTTGAGGCCAACCTGGTATGCATAGTGAGCTCTAGGCTAGCCAGGGTCATAATGAGACTCTATCTAAAACAAAATAAAAACTGCCCTCAGAAAATAGTTGTAAAAGTTAATTAAACAAAAGTATGTGATTCCATTAACCTATGGCTGTAGTGGATAGCTGTTATGTCTACGACCTTGAAACACTGACCCTAGAGAAGCAGCAGGTAACTGCTCTACCTGCCTATGACCTTGAAGTACATGCCCCTGGGGCGTGGCCTCTCAGCAAGGCTTTAGACCTGAGATCCACATACGTGCTCTCTTCTCTGCCTCATGGTTTTAGATACGGGACTGACTTAGGCTGTCAGAACAGTATTCCAGAACCTGCGACTATTCTGTTCTGTACAGTGAGTTTTTCCCCACTAATAAATTCTTTTGCCCATTAAACAGACTCCATGGATTTCTCACTATATATGGCCTTGCACAAGAGCCCAAGCAGCTCAAACTATATGAGCAGGACAACCAGTTACATAAAGAAAGTAATCTCAGACTTTGTATGCATTAGAGCCCTCCTGGGAGGCTGATTGACTCAGTTGGCCCCGATGACAGGTTCAGGGAGGACCAGGCTTGTAAGTTTACATTTCTAACAAATTTCCAGGGGATGCTTGTGAGAGTTCAAGGACTGTGCTTTGAGAACTATTCTTCTGGTCAAAAAAGCCAAGTGCTGCCTGCTGACATCTTCAATTTCTAAGTGCAAGGTCTTTAAATAAAAGCCTTGGCCATCGGTCCCAGCCCCAGATGCTGTGGGCTACCTGGAGCTCGCTAATGTAAGAAGGGAAGGGGTGTAAAATCACAGTCAAGCCTTTTGGCTTGATGCATCTATAAAGCCTTCATGGATCTGGAAAGGAAGAAAGTGAAAGTGCTGTGCATGGGTGCATTAGAAACACCCAGGGAAGACATCTTCATCACAGGCTCACATTCCCTGTCAACACAAGTGCTCAACTAGAACCACTGAGAAAAGCTACTTTCTCACCAAAATCTTCAACAAAGCATGCTGATCAAATAATGCATGCCCATACAGGAAATGCGTCCTCTGCTGCCGACTGGGGAGGGGCTATAAATAGCTCCTCGGAGAACATTTTTCTATAATTAGCCTTCCACTTCAAGTGAACTAAGTGTAATGAATTTCATATCGCTAGGTGTTCTTCCTGGACCAAGAGCATGCAGATTCTGCATTTGTCAGCGCAGAAACTTCACGGTTCAAACGGCATTGCACCAAATGTCTGCAGATCTGAAAACGGGGCGGACGTGCAAAACCACACTGGGAAATAAACTCACTTGCCCACGTGTGTGTGCATGCATGCATGCACATGTGTGAGTGCTCTTGCAAGCACCTGTTTGGAAAATATATCAGAAGCACCTCTTTACAGTTGAGGTAAATGTCCACTCGAGAGTCAGCGCAGCTGTTTCTCTGCCTGGACCTAAAGGGTGCTCCTGGTGCTTGTTAGAGAAGTACATGTCTCAACAGCTTGTCTGGGCCTCCACCAACGCCAGCCAAGAGCAGAAGCCTCCCTGAGTTGAAATGACTTCCCCTCCATCAGCTGTGCCTGAGCACTGATTCTTCTGCAATCCTCTCAGCTAATTAC